>JAJLSF010000291.1:0-95038 GCA_030567395.1 Citeromyces hawaiiensis
ACTCCAGGTTATGTCGATGATAAAGGGGAGTAACGCAATATGTGTACATAAAATATACTACTGTCAAAAAAAAAAAAATATTGTTGTATAAGAAAATCGGCTCGAACACGTTCTGATCTGTTCTGTTCGATTCGGATTTTGGTGTTCTGTGTTCTTTTTTTGAAGTCCCTGTTCTGTTCTTGAAGAACGTGTTCTTTTTCTGACGTCCCTGTTCTGTTCTTGAAGAACGTGTTCTTTTTTCAACCCCCCTGTTCTAGAACGCGTTCTGACGCACCTTACCCCAAGTTTCTCGTAGCTTACGCAACTAGTTACTGTGTTCCTTAACTGTAAAAGGTAGAGCTTGAGCTTGATATTGTTGATAGTTCGGGGATCTGGGAGCCTCGTTCGGGGCATCAATACCAGGTCGAGCAACTCGGGCAGGTTGATTCATTTTCAGTTTTGATTGTTCTCTTAGAATGTCCAGTAATCGATAGTAATAACGTTCTTCAGTTATGGCTTTTATTCTACCTAAAGCTGCTACATAGTTGAGGTTTGTGGCCTCTTTTATATACCGATTGATGTGGGGAAACACATGAGATGTGACATATCACGAGTGACTTAGCCGCATGATGACCTTCCCCGCAAGTCATGCATGCTTGTACATGATAGTCGTTTCTTATTCAGAGAAGGCATGACCAGCATTTCTTTTTCCAAAGTTGCATCACATTGTTTTCCCGGATTATGGCTGATAATCCGACAGATATAAAAGTCATCTCAAAGGCTCTCTCGGAGTTTGCTAGCCTCAATATCAATTTCAAGCAAGAACAAAAGTACCAGTCATACTTTTGGTGGAAACATGATTAGGGAAAACTACACATCGTTGTCTCTGCGACAATTATAGCGAAAGTTGTCCTTTGACTGTCTTACACGAGTCCATATAGAGAATACGGAGAGAATACATCCAAATGTATTCAATTTTGATAAAGTGATGAAAACGTCGAGCGGCTTCCAATCAGAGGATTTGAGCATTTGCTTCAATATGAATAGGTCTTTGTGTTGTAAATCCTCACCACGCTCGTGGCACTTCTAAAGACAGTGATGACATTCTTCTCTGTCTTCTTCACCATTTACATGTAGTGTATTTCTGTGAGCTGAACTACAAGTCCTCTTGCATTTTATCAGAGTTGTAAAAGGACTTGACCATCCCAGTGACTACTTCCTCCGCGCTCTTTACATCATGCTCAAGACTCCCAATGGAGTATTCACGCACTCGGAAGGTGCCCGAGTAGTCGTCTTTATTCACACATTTATCATTGGCTCCGTCTTCTGTAGATTCGAGGAGGTGCTTCAAGTCTTGAACGGAAAGTCAGCCAGCCCTAGATTTTCTTTCACCCAGCTATCAGAGCTTACTGTTGAGGCATAAAGCTCACATGATTATCACAAGCAATGAAAAAAATAGTCCTTTTGTGAAGCTCCAGATACTCGTCAAGACAAATCACTTCTACCAACATTAACTACGCAAGCGAAAAGATGAGCTCTAATGAGCTCTATATAACGCAAGTATGAGTCCAAAAAGGATCAACCCATTTCGCTTATCGAAATTTCTCATCGGCATCGGCTCCCTGGCCGAAAACTCAAAGGGCATCGTAGCCAATCGTATACCTCTCACGTTTCACCGGCGTCGGAAAGCGCGCGCGACGGGTAACGTTTTATGCCTGCATAAAGGTGCCTTTTTTCCGAGCCAATTAAAACGAAATGCCGCAAAAAAAGAAACGTTTGGCTGATCTTGAACTCTAACTCAAATAGATAAAAGTGACCCAAGACTTGCAATAACCGCATACTTCTACTGCTTTGAAAAGTCAACCTTATTACTGTATAAAATATCGCATATGTGGGAATATGTAATCAGACGCACCTCTTGAGTTGTTTACTCCTTTTCTATAGTTGCCGTAATAGGCTAAGCTTTTCCTATTGCTGGGATAATGCCACATATATGCGCGTGAGTATGCATATTACAATACATTAACCCCTTCAGAACAGGGATATATGCTGCTGCACGATTTTTACCGGCCTAACCGATTTTGGGTGAAGCGGCTGATCTGTATGGTGGACGGTTGACGCTCGAAAAAACGTATAAATATAGACAATTCTCCGAATCCGTCCGTTTAAAAACTTTTTCACCTGTGTTGCCACAACAAGAGTTTTTGGAAAATTAACTTATATTGTAAGTGATCTCCACCTACGCAAGAATTACTAACCTTCAAGATTGAAAAATGTTGCCACCAGGAGTTATCTTAGTTTTCTGCCTTCTTTTCGTGATTGGTTGCGTTATTGCTGCTTTGTTCGCTATCAAGAAATTCAAGAAATAAGCTTAATGGTTGTTACTGATGCTTGCTTTGCTTTGTTTGTTCGATTTTAATGGTTTTTTTCTTGTTTGAGGCTTAATAATTTTTGTTTTGTTTATACCACCACATCAAATGGATTGATGTGATGTATTATTTTATATTGCAAATGATACATAACATTATTTATGATAACTTTCTCTCTCTCTCTATTGTATTCATCTTTTCACACTGGGTTTTATGCACTTTCTATGCATCTCTTGCATGTCCGGGTAACGGCACTTGCCACACAAAATTTCCTAAACAATCGCTTTTCCTCCGTTTAGGGAAACCTACCGTTTACGACCACAAATATGTAAGTCCATCTCAAATAGGCAATTTCCCAACTCTTATCCAGATATCGGGTTTACATTCGCACAGATGGAAGGGAATTGAAGTCAAACGATAGCCTTATTTTTTACCGCTTCTCAACTAACAAAAAGGTCAAATTTATCTCAAGAGATGGGTCTGGATCATGCGGGTGATCACCACAATGAGAATCAGCCACCTCATCCGGGGCTCTCCCAATTGCACCAAAAAGATGAAGAAGACGAAGAAGACGAAACCACATCAGGCGGCAAGCAGCCAAGAGAAAGACGCAAAATTGAAATTAGATTTATACAAGACAAATCCAGACGTCATATAACCTTTTCCAAGAGAAAAGCCGGTATTATGAAAAAGGCTTATGAGCTTTCTGTTTTGACAGGAACTCAAGTTTTACTGCTAGTTGTTAGCGAAACCGGTCTTGTTTACACCTTTACTACACCGAAACTTCAGCCACTTGTGACAAAAGCAGAGGGTAAAAATTTGATTCAAGCGTGTTTGAATGCTCCAGACGAGGGAGGAAATGAAGACGATTTGAACGATCAAGCTCAATCACCGCCTCAAGTTCCCTCACCTCAACAGACTGTCCCACCATCGCAGCCAGTTTCCCATCCGGGGAATTTCCCGCCAGCTCAATCTCAGCAAGGTATCCCACACTACCCGCCAAATTATTTGCCGGAGTCTGCGGTTTACCAGCCGTATTTCGGTAATCAACCGGGTAATTTCTAACTCTGCGCTTGTCTTTTTTATATATATGTAATTTATTTTTCTAGGTTTTCAAGAGGTTCAGGCGGGAGCGAGCCATTGTTGATTATTGCAGCGTATGCCATGAATGGTATACGGGCGTAGGCAGCATGCATGAACCTTCTTTTCCCACTGATGTTGTCTTCTCCCAGCCTCCTCCTTCAATTTCAGATCTTGCATTCCGAGAGAGTCAAAACTTTGGCTTGTTTCACACGCTTTACCGAGATTAAACTCCCCAGCGCCCTGTTCTTCCATTTCTGACTTTCAACTACATCTGTCAGGTATATTCACCCTTTCCTCTTCTGTTATTCTGCCACCAAATTCATAGCGTGGCTTCTTTTGATTCTTGAGCTCAGCAAAAGCAGCCCATTGAATTCTGCCATACAAACTCTATCCCAGGAGCTGCTCAGAAACAATAAATGAGGCTGGGTCCAGAAGCAATTTAAATCGAAAATGTTGTTTACATTGGATCATCTCTGTAGCCATGATCCTTGAAAATATCTGACCACTTTTTAACGTCGCTTGCATTCCGCAGCTGCATGAATGGCCTTATAAGTCACAGCAACGAGCTGTATTGAACTCCGTTCAGATTGCCTTCTACAAAACCTCTCCATTAATGGTGGGAAGGCTGAAATTGGCAAGGCTTGTACTGACCGCATTCGCATTTTTGTGACTCAAAGTCAGCTTTGAGTAATATTGGTGATAGCGCCAGCAAGAGTTGTTCATTGAAAACTCTAGGATGAAATGAGTTAGCTCAGAAATAATCATTTGGCATCTGCACTGTTATGCGATACGATATTTGTCTCAGTTACTCCAGTGAAATGTCTCTTCCGTGTATTATGACGCGGCACCCAGCTTTACTCAGCAAGCAGAAAATATTTCGATATTGCAGTTACGGTACTACAATTCACGGAACATGTCAACCACCGGTTAACATTTTCTCGTTTCCAATGAAAAAGTCCCCTCCTCAGTTGATTTTGCAGAGATTTTGTTGGATATTTAATTTCCCTCTCTATTTTGTCGGTTGACGCATTTGACATGCTCAGAAAGAATTTGTATTTAGAAAAGGTCCATAGATGTATCCGTCCTCCTTAAAACCTCGTTCAAAGCCGATCATTCAATACATCTGATCAAGTTACAGATTTGTGAACCGCCTTTTTCAGATAAAGAGCCACCACTGATCCTATAAAGGCTGCCCTCCAGAGTTTGTTTGTTGAAAAATACGCATGACTCTGTCTGATGCTTCAATTGAGTATAATGGTCACTCAACGGCTTTAAACATCAGTGAAAGTTATCCTGGTCACCTTTCAACATGGAGGGCTCTTGAGGTAGTGCGACACAGTGGGCCGGAATAAAGTGGAAGACATATCACAAGGGATTTTCCGGTCACGTAAATCAAATTCATATAGGTCTGATTCTTGAGATTAAGACGGAAAGAAGAAGGTATGAAAGAGGGGATGGATTTCAGCCCTCGTGTGTAAGCCTCAAATCCTTTCAAAAATAGATAGACATTTATTCCGAAAGCCGAGATCATCAAAACTTGGCTTGATCAAGGCATTCGTTGTTTCAGCTCTTCATTCCCTTTTGCTAAAATAAAACAAGAGAGATAGCCTACATACGAGCCCAAACATCATTTCCGCTTTGCAATGAGATATATATATATATATATATCAGTTACGCGTCAAATGACGGATCCATTTCCTCCAGCTAGTATTGTGCTTGCCAAACTTAAAGGGTACCCGCCATGGCCGTCTATGGTGATTCCGGAAACGAGAGCCCCGGAAGCTGTTTTGAAAGTCAAACCAAAAGAGTCGACATTGAAGAAGAAAAAATCCAAAGGGCAAAATGAAGACGAGAAGGAAACACTGGTTTGCGTTCGCTTCTTGCAAGACGATAATTACATGTGGTCGCTTTCCGGGGATTTGACTTTGCTGAGTAAAGAAGACATAGATAAGTATGTCAATAGTCGTAGAAACAAAAACAATGCCATTTCAAAAGCGTATTCCATGGCGCAGTCCCCCCCTGCTTTGGAAGAGTACATTGCGCTTGGAAGTTCGGGGAAAAATACAGCTTTGGTGCAAGATCCGTGGGGGTCCTCTAACAAGCGCACAACAGATCAGCCACCGAGGCAGAAAAAGATGAAAATAATCACCACTCCTAGTCAGAATAAGCCCAGAACTATAACTATATCGCTCAAGACGAAATCTGCTGTACCGCCGAGTTTCCAGAACAAGTACCAACAAGCCAACTCTCAGTCTCAAGATATGCCGAGAGCTTTTTATACGGAGCCCGGTCCGCAAGACCAAGACTGGGGGATGGATTCGGGGGACGAGTTTTTCAACGAGCAAGATGTTCCGATTGTGGATCTTTCTACAGTGCCGACTAGTTTGGAGTTGCAGGACCACATGGGTAAGATCAAGCCTTTGATCTTGGAGGCAAAACTACAGTTACAGGAACTCTTGTTACCGGAAACCGCCTCTGCTAAATCTTTCAAGTATAGCCAGAAGGAGCTTCAAGTGGTGGAGAATATAGTGACCGCATTGAGTCAGGATGAAAAGATACCAATTTGTTTGGTAAAGTCGATGAACCTGCATAAAGTTCTATTTGATGCTCTGAAAAAACCAGAGCTCACAGAGTTTCCGTCAACAAGACTTTTGATTAGCAACTTGGTCAAGTCGTGGTTTGATATAGTAATTCAACCAGACTACACCTGGCGTTCTGGGTTTAAAGTGGAGATCAAGGAAGAGACCCCGTTGGTCAATGGAGCGCATGCGTAGTGTATTTTTGCATACGTTCGAGCTTGTGCTTACTTGGGTAGAGGAACATTTTTCAAGAACGCTCAACTTTTTGCATTTGATCACTGAAGTAGCCTCTATAATTTTGTAGTGACTCGGACAACGGTCGTCTCGAATTCTCGCCTCGTATTTCAAGCAAAGGTACCCCAGACAGTCATCCTCGCGCATACTCACGAATATTGACCACAACGTGAGAGCGCGCATATATCTAGGAGCATCTAACGAGAACGCTGATGGAAGGCTGAGGCCGCGTCTTTTACCGGATAATGAGGTTCTTTATCGAGCAAAGAGCTTATAAATAAAGTGTTAGCCAGATTGCTTAAACTTGTATTAGACGCTAATCAGCAACATCAAGGCTATTAATAGTCACGGCGCGATGAAATAACGGATCGGAAGAGCCTAGAACAGATGCTGAGATATTGACAGAGAAGGTTTTGGAATACATCTCCTTGCAGTGTGAAAAGAATAACCATGCAGCCGGTGGGAGGCTGAGTTTCTAGGGGTTACGGCTAGTATAATAAGGTGACGCATCCTATAGTCTTTAGATACTATGAATGTTTATTGATTTGCCGTCCCTAAGATATCTGCATCTTTGAACCAACATGTGTATGGTTCATATGCGTTCCGGTAACCAACTGGGCTTGTGGTTCAACAAGTTCCATTTCAATTTTGCATTTCGAACGATGGGGGCATACTACATGGCTACATGTATGATCATTCTGAGAGATTCATCGGATTCAATTTATTACTGAAAAACTATGACTTGTGAAGTTGGAGGGTTATAAAAATGGTGTACGGGTTGTCACGCCTAGAGCGTAATATCTTTGAAAAATCATAGGAAGGTTCCGAGAGAGACAGGAAGATGAGCAACTTCTGTCTTTTTTGCCTGATGTCGCCTCCTTTCTACCTGTGACGTCGATTTATTCTAATAACCTTGTTGTTGCCGATTGGTCCCAAAAAAGACGGTCATCTTAGAATAATACAGCTTTCGGTATGGTGTCTCAGGAGAAACAACTCGCTCGTAGAATCTTCACTAATATCAAGATCATGTGAGTATTATAATACAGCAGTCTTCCTAGCGCACTCTCCCTCGCAAAAACTATTGTCTTTTGACACTGCTCTTACACTCTTAGATTCCGCAGTTCTTCAATATTGTGTCGAACTGAAATTCTCATATTTGTATTCATGGCGCATCCTGTTAAAATATCTTCAAGCCATTATTAACGGCTCAATAACATAGTGTGAAGTAAAAAGAAGAAAGAGCCAGTGATCGAATTTGAACGAGGACTTCTATGTCGTAGGTCTCTCAATAGAAAAGGTGGAGGGGTTTCAAGATGACTGGAAGATCTGGCTTACAGGGGCTCACAGAGGCTCAGCTGAATGCGAAGCCCCCGCTTCCGGTTTAAAGATTTTGCAGCAGTGTTTTTCGCTTCGATCACAAAGACTTTGACCAGCAGTAAGGGTTCATCAATCAAAGTCACATCAGTATCATCTAGATGTGTTTTCCCGAAAATCATACCGAGAATTAGAGAGAGAAAGGCATGCGGCTTCCGCCCAAGCCTCTCAGATGGCGCTTGCAGTGAAAAGAAAAAACAGTGCGAAAGCTCCTCGATCTATCGCCTTATTCGACTTTCCGTCTCATTAATTACCTACTCTGTTCCCTTGACGATCTAATGGCCCTGAGAATAGACCTCGAGCACCCGGAATTTTCCCATGGCATATAATGTGCCTTTCAATTGTATGGTCTAGTTGGTAAAATTATGCTCCTTTAAAGAGCTACGCGTGGCCCGATGCTTGAAGAATTATCTGTCAGAAAAAGGTAGCCGCAGTTAAGGCAAAGGAGACGAGGTTCAGATGTTTGGAAAAGCAGCAGCTCACTTGTAGCCAACAACTCAAAGGCTAGGATCTATGTGTAATCGAGGTTACTCTCCTTTCAAACTTTTCGTTGCACTTTGTCATCCATATATCATCTATTGCCACGTAACAAGAGACAAAAAGGAGCCACCATGCCAGTCTTTGTAATGTACTCTTCGTAGTGAACTCATTCTAAGATCAACTACAATCATGGTTAAAGACTGGCAAGTCTGTATCAAGATAGTATCTATAACTTTTGAGAACTTGTTCAGTATTCTCATAACGCAACAAGTCATTCATCCTTTTTCACCCTTTTGCTCTTCCCCACACTTGCAGACACTCTCTTCTTTGAAGCCTTTTTCGCTTCAGTATCTTTCTTCTTCTCATACTTTTTCAGTTGCTCCTCCCTTTCCTTTTCCCCCTTTTCACTCAGCTCTTTGCTCTTTTCAAGAAACTCAGTATCGCTTTTGTCCTTGCCAATCATCCACTCCAAAAGCTTGATCTCGTCCCCTCTTTCAAGGTCATCCTTATCCGTTGGAGTTTCCAGTATAATAGGCAAACCTTCTAGTCTCTTGTCATTTGCCACAAGTCTGAAAGTCTCCAAACCAAGAAATCCAAGCCCCAGTTTTTGATGCAAATCTCTGTTGGCTCCCAGAGGAGCTTTTGAGTCATTCAAATGTATTCCTCCCAAATACTCGTAACCAATAACTTCACTAAACTCCTTCCAAAAATTCTCGTAACTAGTCTCATCCCGAAGGTCGTTCCCCGCAGCAAAAGTATGGCACGTATCTATACACACCCGAACACGTGATTTATCTTCCACCATGCCAATAACTTCAGCAAGATCTTTCAAATCACACCCAATAACGTTACCTTGGCCAGCCATATTTTCTAAAACGATTTTCACAAACTTTGTCTGCGCGAGTGCTAGATTAATATTCTTCGCCAACCGTGCCAAACCTTCCTTACGATCCGATCCAACACATGATCCGGGATGCAGATTGTAAAGATGGATGCCCAATTTTTCGCACCTTGACAAATCGTCAATCAAAAACTCAAAAGCTTTACTCTCTTTTTCCGGGTCTGGATTGGCGAGATTCAAAAGATAAGATCCATGCGGGAGAATATCTTTACTGGGATCGACTTTGTATTCTTCGCAGTATTTTTTGAACTGAATAATCTCAGACTCAGTAATCATCGGAGAAACCCATTTCCGTGGAGATTTAAGGAAAAGTGCAATGGCATTCCCTCCAATGTCCATGCTGTTAGGAATACAATTGGAGACGCCGCCCTTGATGTTGACGTGAGCCCCAAACTTCATTTTGAGGTGGGTGCTCCGCGCATAGTGGAAAACTTTTTGAGCTTCCTCCTTGACTCTGGACGTTAGGGGGAGGAGAGATGTACTTACTTTGGCATCTTGTGGTGTAGGGGTGGTTAACGACTTTGCATATATATTCCCCACAAGTTCGGTGCTATCTATTTTTTTGTATTTTGAATGCAAGCCTAGGGCCTTATAATATATCGCTCTACTGATTGTGTCTTGGTTCTTGACGAGCTGGATTCCTCACTCCCATGTGAAACAGCGAGGAAAAATCATATATGCTCGATCAGACGAAAGAGACGTCCACGGGGGACAGTTAATGATACAACTCTTGCTGTCGTTGTAAATAGAAAATCAGTAACATGCTGTCACCTGAATCTTCTATGGCAGAGGTAGGAAGTGTGTGTCTCGTGCTGATTTTCTGTCTGGTTGGCTCTATACAAGGCAGTAAGAATATGTAGTCAATAATAAACAATCCACTTAGAATGCGTTTTCCCTGAAATTCAGTCAACTTGAGATGCTTCGCCTGTGTCGGGGACACAGTTAATCCCTTTGGTCTACAAGACAACGCGGAAAAATGGGGACTGATTTTAATCAATGGAAACAGTGATCAAATGAGTCATCCTTTTTCCTCAAATCAGTCCCACCCGCTCTTATATCATCTTGCTTTCTCATCGTCAAGCCAACAGAACGCTCTGTGATGCATGGACCTCACAAACTGGACAGTATCAAATACCCCGATAATACTCCAGCTGATTCACCTCCGCAATAATATCCCTTGCACTCTCACCCACAGCCAGCAGAATCTCGTCATGATTCTTCTGTTCGAGAATATTCAGCCTCACCATTGCCTCATTTCGTCTCCTCAGCCGCATCAACTTGTCAATAATAGTCTCTCTCAATCCAGCGCTTTGATTTGTGACTGCCATTGCACTTTTAAGCAGATTCCGACAATTATCAGACAAAACTGACCGATTATTAACAGAGGGCTCAAAATTACCAAAGAGCATAACAGACGATCTCTGCAAGTCGATATCAGCTCTAGCTATCATCAACGCACCTATCTGCTGCAATAATCCACTTTTCCTGTGCTCTTGGGTCATCGGTAGAGCCTTAAGTGTTGCCTGAAGCAGACCCTGCGACTGTTTGTATAGTTTATTCATCGCCGTGAGGGATTCCCACAAATACTCAGCCGCGAGATTGTTGGATGTATCTACCAAAAACTGAATATTATCTCCAGCAAGCATAAACTTCTCTGGCGAGTCTGAAATCTCATCGTTCAGCCACAACTGTGAAATATCTTGCAAAGTTCCACCCCGATACCCCAAGGAGCTTGTTTTAGCTAGTTTCAGTTCATCCGTAATTTCTACCTCTTGCGAAAGGGTGTCACACGTGGATACTAGCCTTGAAAAAAGCTGGTCAAGGATGTGAACACGCTCGGCGTCACCACCTGCAGCTTCGTAAGCTGACTGAACCAGTCTATATGAAGCCACAAGTGTATCAAGCAGAATTTCGTCCGTCACATCTGTCTCAACTTGTAAGTCCGAGCTCGTATTAGCCAGGTCGCGCGACAGACGAATCTGGTTACTTTGTTCTTGTAAAATCACCAGAAAGCAGTCACTAGCCTTACTAGCTAGCTCAAGCGAGTCTTCAAGCTCAATGGCTTCACTGTATGCAATTGCCATATTGAAAACGAGTTCCCAGCTGGGGTTTACACCATTCAATCTACAAACGTCCACGGCTTTTTCGTGCCACCAGATACAGTCCTGAATGGGCCTTACAATATCAACAATGGCGTTCCCCACATTTTCGAGCCTATTTACATCAATTCCGTCGTTCTTGACATACTGCATATGTACATGGAATAATAGTCTGGCAGCGTTATAGTAAGCCTCTAGATAGTTCAGCTCAATTGCCTTCTGGTAATTCAGAAATGCACTGTGGTAAAATCTGAGAGCTTTACAAAGATCAGACGAAACCCACCTATCGCCAGAATCTTCGCTATCCGCCCCCTGAGCACAAAATTCTTCAGCCGTTTGAGGCTCTGCCTGTTGCTGCGGCTTTGAGAGCCGTTTCAGCGCTTTTGGAAGGCGTTGTTCTAAGAGTTAGGCTCATTGATTTTAAAAGACTCACTTGGCATTGAGTGCGAATGAAGAATTTTGAAAAACGCGTCTCATGAAGACCCACTCTGTGGCAACGCTTCCGGATCCCTTCGAAGTTTCTGAGGCTACTCGCGGCTCAATCAAAGTCGATCTTTTTGTGGTGCTTCTTTCACTGTATAGAGATGTTTCCTGGAAGAGAAACCGACCTTCAATGCTGCTTGTGACTGACTTTTCTTCCAACGCTAGGCTGGCATATCCAAAGGACACAATGATGGTTTTCCAGATGAACGAATCTCACACTTTAGGTCAAGATTGTGTTTTTATGACATCTTGTCACCATCAAATTGCCCAGAAAATTGGATCAGTGCTAAAAGAACGTTTCAAAATCGATTTTGAAGAGGAGGATCTGCAAAAATCGGACGTGTCAAAGTTTGGCATTATCGCAAAGATATCCTTTACAGTGAAAGAATTTCGTGGGTTTCTTGAAGGATCGTGCTACAATGTGGACATTTTGAGCGAGACTGACATTTCGCAAATGAATCAAGACTCTGGGATGATGCAGCTGATCTCGCGCATTCAAGAGCATACCGACCAAAACTGGCAAAAAACCTGTGTGCTCAAGCTAGACGGTCTGCGTGATGAGCCCGCGACCAAAAAGCCAAAGGTGGAGCTGGAAAATCTCTTGTTTTCTGGTGGATTTTCCCAAAATAACGATACCTTCTCGCAATGGCCCTCAATGCAAGGAGCCAGTAATGGAATTTTGGCTAGAGCCTGCTCATCTCCCACAGCAGAACAAAGAGAGCTCATGGAAGAATGTCTTGTATCCAACGCGTCAATCAGCAAGTTGATAGAGAGTGCGGAAGAGTGTTTGAATCAAACCTTCTCAATCGAAGGTTACATAGTGGGAATGGTGCCATACCAAGAAGATATGGTTTTGGTTGGAAAACCATATAAATCCGCCCCTGTCCCTCTAGACATCAAGCTGATTGTATCGTCTGTCAAACAGCCACCATTCTCTCTCTGTGACAACTCGTTAGAGCTTACTTTTGAGAGTGATGCCGCCATTTTGGAGTTCCTGGGCTACCAGGAAGTGGAGGAAGCGTACATTGACAACAAGGTGATCAAGAAAAAGTTGCAAAAATTGCTCGCCTCTAATGAGCAACAATCAATCACTCTGCAAAGGAAACAAATACGGAAATTCAACTATAACGAACTTGTGTGGATCCCACAAAACTTATCGCTTGATTCGATGGTGTGAGGATGGTCTGGTGGTAATGGGTCGTGCACCAACTCAATGTGGGGAAAAGTGGTAAAAAATAAACAAAGCAAAAGATGTCCAAACCGTTGAGAGCTGTTAGATCGCTTTCCTCATTGAGGTCACAGATTCCCTTCAAAAGTGAACCGCTTCCGAGTTTGCCGTCATATGTTGTCAAAAGGAACGTTCATAAAACATCCACTGCGCAAACCACTCTTTTCGGCGGATCAAACAACAAGTTTACCGTTATGAACTTGCAGGGGTTACGTCTTGAGTGCAAAAGGAGAGGAATTAAAGTTAGCGGCAGGAAGATCGAATTGGTTCAAAGACTATCCCAGTTTGAAGATGGGAACGGTATTGAGAAGGGTTCACAAAGACAAATCTCTTTCACGGCTACTGCAAATGCCAAGGGAGATACTTCTCATATTGACGAGTTTAAATTCCCTATGCCAAACTATCCGGATGAGCTTCCGCCAACAAAAGTTCCATCTCTGTCCACAAAGGCATCTTTACAGCAAACGGAGCCGGAACCGGATAAAAGCAACGTTGCTGATATCGTTTCGGGCAAAGTTGACGGTGTTGTGAGCGTTCCGGTAGGAAGCACAGCGCAGGTTGTTGAATCTGGCCAGGAGATCGATAATTTTTTCAGTAAAAGTCACGAGGAGGAGGAGTTTCACGATTATGGCTATGTTCCTCCTCATGAAGGTCTCTCAAATAGAGATAAGGGACTGTTGGGAGGGCTGGCTGCGTCCGTTGCTGTTTGGTGGACTCTTAAACCGAAAGAGGATAAGAAGCGATAGTATTTATAAGAGTTATATTTATAAGAGATAATGATTTGTGAAAAGCAAAGTTAACTTTCTCGCAAGCTCTGTGTCATCATCCAATAAATCTATTTTTATATACACTAAAACTGTCTGGCAGCTTCCTGGCAAGCCTTGAGCTGCTGCAGGTAGTACTCGCAGACCTGAAAGTTGCCCTGGTTATCATCCAGACACCTTGTGAAGTTTCTGGCATCTGTTTCGCAGGTTCTAGAAGCTTCCTGCTCTTGAGCGTATTGCTGGGGAGCAACTTGTTGTTGTTGTTGTTGGGGTTCAGCTGGAGCCGAGCTTCCGCCACCAAAGATGGAACTGAGCCCAGCGCCAACCGTGTGGCCAATACTGGATCCAACCGCAACACCGGCTGCAGTGGATGCCATTTGGGCGAACATACCGGGTTGACGAGGTTGAGCCGGAGCGGCTGGGTGAGCGGCTGGTGTTTGATGCTGAACTGGAGCTGGTGGCGCAGCAGCTTGAGTATGAGCAGATCTAGACTGCTGAGGCGCAGCTCTTCTGGCTGGAGCTGGAGCGGGACGTCTTCCTGATTGGCGAGGCATTGGGAATGTGATGGGATCAAGTGGCGGTTTTAAAAAAAATTTAGGGGGGC
Source organism: Citeromyces hawaiiensis (assembly GCA_030567395.1). NCBI lineage: Eukaryota > Fungi > Ascomycota > Pichiomycetes > Pichiales > Pichiaceae > Citeromyces > Citeromyces hawaiiensis. The sequence continues at coordinate 14,178 of JAJLSF010000291.1, forward strand.
GTGCGTCTTGTGGTGCACGGGTGTCCGGGATCCGAGCACGGAGAAAGGAGAGAGGCGAATGTTCTAGAAGTGGTGGGACTTTGGTTGATGAGGCGTAGCAAGTAATTGCAGAGATTTGCGTAGCAGCATTCTCTTTGAAGGAGGGTATGTGTCCCTATTATTGTGCTCCAGTGTTCATCCTCCAGTTTGAGGTATCATCAAGACGAAAAATTGTTAGGCAGTAATGCGCTTCCTTTAGATCTGGCTGGAAGTTGATCGTTTTCTAGATACGAAGTGTTGGAGATCATTTTTCGAAAGTGAGTTGTTTTGGCCCAGACTAATGAATTTCCCATCTACGAAGATCAAGCGTTTTCGGTAATGCGTTTTTCCTATATGGTGGTTTCATCATGCAATATGTTCAGGCCAAATTTATTGTCCTGTCATTCATGGCCCCTTATCTCACAAGGTCCATGAGAATAACATGGCAGTGTGTTTTCGTATTTTCAACGGATTGAATCCTATTGTCCAAAATTGCCTGAAATGCGAAATTCAAATCTTCTCTAAAAAGACACTTAACACATGAAAATGAGATGAATGGAAAGATCGAATTAAAGATGTTTCAAAAATGACAACAGACTCAGTGGATTATCAATAGTAGAGATCATACGCTCATGGACCATATGTTGGATCATACTTTTATGGAGAATATGTTGGCCTTTTTTACTCTGGGAGTACTTGATAAAGTGATTGGAACATGAAATTGCAGACCGGCTTCCTTCAGGGCATGATGGTCATATACATATGCAGCCTTCACTTGTGTAGTTCCTTGCACGAAGAATGTCCATCAGGGAGGATTCAGTGCTATAATATGCCACATATTGGAAAATCTTTGATTTACACCTGATGGGGCTGAGCTCTTTACCAAAAAACTACAGGAAGCACCTCTGAACCAAAACTGCGTCTTTTGAACTACGCAAATATCGGTGAATTCACTTATTCGAGAGCTGCAGTCATTTCCAGCCTGATTTCACCACCCCAGAAATAGGTTTTGTGACCCGAAGAGAAGCACCGAATTGCAGGCGAGAGATGCCTAGTTTGCCGGAAGAAAGAGGCAGCACCCGCCATTTTCGAGAATGCAGACGGTATTACTGGCAGTGAATGCACATGTCTCTCGATGTTTTGTCAACAACGTTGAGTCATGTGGTTCATAAATCAGGCATTCAAACCAAAGTTTTTTCCCCACAAAAGAACAGCTCTCTTAGAGCGAGTGCTTGCGACTCTTTGTTGTCGCTAAACAATAAGTCTAGATTGACGATTTGGTTCCATAAGTCAAAGTGCTCATCAACTGAGAAACGGCTTGTGAAGGCGAGGGTCACAGGCATCGCCAACTATATTTTTCCATTAGGAGATCTCTCTGATGTGACGGCTTCGAAGGCACAAAGCATTAGTGGGTCCCAAATATACCATTATGAGCTTAAGGACGTGGAATAAAACGTCACTGCCAGTGACTTGAAACTGGGATTAAACGCTACTGAAGAAGAAAGATTTTGCAACAAAACAAACACTTCAAGAAACGAAATTTGTCATTGTCGTTGCGAATCACTTTATAAGCTGACGATTGAAAATAGGGACGAGAAAAGACAACAAACTTCGAATCATAGTAACTAATTTTCCCGGCAAAAAAAAAATTGGTGCAGCCAAATGATTCACGTCCTATCGCTCCGCCGGATCCGCCGGGAGGTTCTCCCAATGAGTTCCATAAGCCGTCTAATTCAGCAGGGCCAAGATCATGGGCCACAGCTTTGGCGGCCAAAAGCGACAAAGAGAAGGAAGACTATGGCACTTTCACATCATACTTTTTGCAGAAGGAACTCGAATATTCGACAAGCAAATGGCTTTTAAAGCAAAGGAGAAAGACTTGAACTCCAAAAAAATTTTAAAACTAACAAAAAAAAAACCAACAGAAAGATAGCAGCCCAGATGATCCCAATGATCCCACCAAGAATTCAGCTTTCATTGAAAATGATTGATCGCTACCCGAACTGAAGAACATTTCCCACTTTCATATGAAAGAAAGGGACCTGATTTTCAGACTTTTATCTGATCAAGAGCTTTCCCGTGAGAAAATCGAAGGTGGTCTGGTCAACCTTCAGGTGAACATTCTTGACAAGCACAAAGACCGTATGTATGAACTTAAAGAGGGATCAGCATTATCTGGTATCTTTCAAGATTCTTATGGACAATAAGATTAAGATGGAATTTTCATTGCCTCAATTGCTCCACATTGCTATCTGTCATATCATAGACACAGAACCCAGAAGCTTTTCGACTGAACTCCCCACTGATCCGTTCGTGAAGCAAAATGTGCTAGGCATTAACTTCAGGAACCACTTAAGCGAGTCAGAATGCCCCCTGATTAGTGGAGTGACGAAATCCATCCAAGAAGATGTTGACATTTCTATCCACCATGAGACATGTTCGTCCAAATTGATTGTAGTACGGTCGTATTATGGTCAATTCTTAGAGTGTCTTCCTGGTGAACTGATTCTCAAGCAATTCACTAATAGCATGGAGGAAGCCTTGAAAGCCTGGTTTCTAGTTCTAGAACCTGCTACCGATGCCTCTTTTCCATGTGAGCGGCACGTTTTCAAAGAGCATGTGCTCATGCGATTGAGGGATCTCCAACAGTTGCCGGTATCTCCGTTGTCATTTCGTAGAACGGGCTTCAAGATGTACCACAAACATGCTACGCCCTCTTTGTCTTCTCACAAAAAAAAAACTTGCCTGAGATTGATGCTGTTCCTGGAGCCAGGTCCCAGCTGGCAGAGTATGTCAAAGACTTTGGAAGAAGCTTTCGAGTATTTATTTCAAGTATCCGTTTGAAAATTGATGCATGGTATCGTTTCTCTCATTTAGCTCTTTTGCGTCTGTATTAAGGCCCTGGGACATGTCAGTTTTGTTTTGAAAGGTATGAGGCAAGTATCGAACATTGGATCGAGGATTGTACAGTTATGGATTACCTCTGGCAGAAAGTGCGGCGTGCACGTGATGTGGAGTATTTGAGTATCAGAGACTTTTTCTTTCCAAGGGTGTCTCAGGGAGCTTTGATATCGCGTGGCAGTTATCCTCTGAAGCTGGAGGCCTTACGGGCAGAGGCTTATAGGGGATCGGAGTCGAGGTGTATCGAAGTCTGGAAGGGTCGCATTGAGGAAATGTGCCCCAGAAGATCAGACTCAGGACGTTTGAGGTTTCTTCAAACTCGGAAAGTGATTTCTGAGTTTTTCTCCTTCGTCATTAACAACAACAATCACAACAATCTTTTAGCAGTCTTTTCTCTAGTATTTTTAATTTTTGCGACGTTCAAAAAAGCAAAACATTCCGCGCTTTTATAGATGATGCGGTGGCTCAATGGTAGAGCTTTCGACTCCAGTTGGTTTGAAACAGCAGCAATCGAAGGGCTGCAGGTTCAATTCCTGTCCGTGTCATTTATTTTTTATATGGCATCTCTCATTGAGATGTACGGATACAAGTACCCCACAATCTCCGCATGAGCTGGATTGCAATTAGAAGGTTTTCCTGCTCAGCCATTTTTAGAGCAGAGAGACTCACTCCGCAAACCATCGAATCCGCATTGGGTACGTACCATGATTTTGCTAAAGAAGCCAACGAGTACGAAACGTGGAGACTCAAATCACGGGACAACCCTGATTATCCCATTAGAAAATCCAAGATTCGTCACTTTACACTCAATTTCGGCCCACAACATCCTGCTGCTCACGGAGTGCTGAGACTTATTCTTGAACTCCATGGAGAGGAGATCATTAGGGCGGATCCTCACGTGGGTTTACTCCACAGAGGAACTGAAAAGCTTTTTGAAACTAAAACTTACACCCAGGCGATCCCTTATTTTGACAGGTTTGATTACGTTTCAATGATGACAAATGAACAAGTTTTCGCTTTGGCTGTAGAAAAACTACTCAACATTGAGATTCCCAAAAGAGCAAAGTACATTCGAGTGCTTTTCGGAGAAATTACTCGTGTTTTGAACCATCTCATGTCTGTTTTATCCCATGCGATGGATGTAGGAGCACTTACTCCATTTTTGTGGGGATTTGAAGAACGAGAGAAACTTATGGAGTTTTACGAACGGGTTTCTGGTGCAAGACTTCATGCAGCTTATGTACGTCCTGGAGGTGTAGCATTTGATCTCCCCGTAGGTCTACTTGATGATATATATATGTGGGCCACTCAGTTTGCGGATCGTCTTGACGAGTGCGAGGAACTGCTCACAGATAATAGGATCTGGAAACAGAGAACGGTGGGTGTGGGTGTAGTGACAGCAGAAGATGCTTTAAATTACGGTTTGTCTGGAGTTATGCTAAGAGGGTCCGGAATTCCGTTCGATATTCGCAAAGCCCAGCCGTACGATGCATACGACGAGATGGATTTCGATATCGCCGTGGGAACTAACGGAGACTGCTACGATCGGTATCTAATTAGAATGGCGGAGTTTAGACAGTCGTTGAGAATAATCGAACAGTGTATAAACAACATGCCGAGCGGACCAGTGAAAGTGGAGGATTTCAAAGTCACTCCTCCGCCTCGCGCTCTGATGAAGGAAGATATGGAGGCGCTTATTCATCACTTTTTGCTTTTCAGTAAAGGGTATACTGTTCCGCAAGGTGAAACTTATACCGCAATTGAAGCTCCGAAGGGGGAAATGGGGGTTTACGTTGTAAGTGACGGTTCAGAAAGGCCTTATAGATGTAAGGTTAGAGCTCCCGGGTTTGCGCATCTTGCGGCGTTCGACCATATTGCCAGGGGACATCTTTTGGCGGATGCTGTGGCGATTATTGGAACAATGGATCTTGTATTTGGGGAGGTGGATCGTTAGGCATGCGACGAAGCGGATACTGAGTAGCTATTGGGGCTTTATATTTATGCTTCAAAGCAAAAGCTGAGGAGCTTTATTTATTGATTTATTTTTGTGTGGTACTTTGTTTAAAGTTGGCCCAGTTGAGATGAAAGCTGTAGCACAAATGTTCTAGATGGAGCCATTCCGACATCCGTACATGAAATTGCATATCGTTCATGTACCTCTTAATACAAATAGCGTGTATATTCTACGGTGGTTTCAGATTATTGCAACCTACTACATTTTCCGCTTTGCCCTCAAAAGTCAATTTTGAGTGCAAAACCCTACATAGAGTTATATTTTTTCAGTTCTCCAAATGGGATATGATCTGCAAAAGAGCCATTACCATGAGGGATAGTGTGCTTTTATAAATCTCCGTGGTTTTATTTCAGGGACTATATGAATATTTTAAAAACAATCACATTGAGCCTGGAGAATAATTGACAGATCTTGTCACTTACTTCTTAAGTAGTTGTTGTCTCCGTGGCCTTATGCGGCCCCGAAAGTACATTATTTCGAAACCCAAATTATAATACACCGATTAATATACCATCAAGATGAGATTGTCATAATACGGTAGTTACTAATTAGTCCTCATAATTTATATGTCCTCATCTTTTTGACTCTTTTCATTTTTCGAGAGTCGAACGAAATTCCATTCCTGCTGTCCTTTTTTCACAGATGTTTTCACTGTATACGTAAGAATTTGTAAGCTTTTGCTTTTTTTTTTCTCATATAAAGTTCGATAATATGGATTACTTAAATAACCTATACAGTTTACTTCTCTATGGATACACTTCAATCGATCAAAATGCAATGTCTACAAAAAAAAATCTGCCAGAATAATAATGGCTTCCTGATTTCTTTCAAACTTGTAGAAGTTGGTTTGTATTGCTGTTGTCTGTTTCCTTCTCCTTCTAGTTCAGCTGAAGAACCTTTCCAAGCAATGATTGATCACATCTTTGCTCTTTTGTGAAAGGAGCACCGTCCAAACACGATCAGAGAGTGATCTAGGCATCACATCCCCATATCGTCGTTTGGCTTCAGCAAAGAGGGTTATTGAGAGAAGCACCTTGTAGCTTAAAAGGGTCTATATCCTTCAGGTATGTCCATTGGCCATGAATCTCAAATTGAGCTGCCGTGGGAGCTCGTGCCCGCAAAGATAATTTCAGAAGAGTCACTGGAGAATTATTGTTTTATGTTCCATGTGAAGCTCACGTGACATCAAGTGCATGAAGATGCATATCGTTCATGCACGCCGGACTGTATAAGTAGCTTTTATATCCCTCATTAGGGGGAGTGAGTTCGATTATATCTTAGTAACCATAGTACCCGTTTTAAAAATTATTGATCACATGTGTGAGCGATTCAAATTATACCTTTTTCTTCTATTTTCATTTTAAAGCTCCATTACAATTATACATCTTGTGGAACGAGATAAAATCCGAAATCGTCTGTAAAATATCAACCGATGAGTTCGATCACACCTGAGTAAAAGATTGTTCTCTTATTGAAATTTTACATTCAATTTGGGTGAATTATATATACCTCTTCTCATGTTCTATTAATCCAATATCTCACCAAATTTGGTTCGCATTGAACGCATCTTGCTCTCTTCTCAATGCAGTTCTATCAAGTTATGTTCTCTCAACCTTTCAATCGATGACTGGCAGATTTGGTCTCTTACTTCATACTGTCCAAACACGATCAGAAAGTGATCTGCAGGTAGCGTCCCCATATAATGGTTTGTTTATAGCAAAGAGGATTGGCAAGTGGTAGCTGGTGGTATGCTTCTAACAGTCCTGGGAATTCTTGATCTAATGTCCACCTTACTTTACTCCAATCATCAACGTGGTTGAAATGAGGCTCTCTTGAGCTGTGCTATGATAGTAACTGTACCTTTGGTTTAATGCACTTTCTTTATAGCTATCCTGCTCCAACAGACAAATGCTCTGATGTCCGCAGCTTCATATGAGGACTCTTCATAATTACACCGCATCACAATCATGGAATACCAGCCATACATAGATCAACCACTGCAATGATTTGGCAATGCCTCGAATTGTTATTCCTGCTCCTATTGTAACCCTGAACTAATCAGCTCTCCTTGAAAAGCACGACCAATGAATTGACCGTGTCGTTATGCGAATGACCAATGTTAAAGTAATGTGTACACGGGATTTCGGGGTATCGCGTTTGCTTCCAAAGAGGTTAGTCAAGCAAACCTTGCTTTGACTTTGCTCATTGTTGGTTCGCCTTGCTATTGAGGAAATTCAGCGGAACGGTCAACTCTCAACGACTTGACTGAATATTTCAGACACAAATTAATCTTCCGAGTTGATCAAATCGTCTAGGATCATACTTGGCGGCCGCTGGGGCCTTGTGCTGGTCTTTTCTCGACTAGATTCCTCTGTCGGGGAAGACAGGTCTCTCTCTTCTAAAGGCAGACCCATGCTCGACCGACTCAGCATCTCGTTTACTGGGGAAATAAACATTGAAGATCTCGAACGGGCTTCGTTGTACGTCATAGGTGCGGTTGAGCTCATGTTGTTGAGATTGTATACAGATGAATTGCCAGAGATGCAGTTCCGTAAAGATCTCCCCTGCTGGGGAGGATCGCTACTTGCGTCATTCAGCATTACACTTGAAGCACCAAAGGATGCGTTCTTGAGAGAATACAGAGATCCATTAAAGCCGATCGTGCTTTCTCCGCCGTCGAAAAGACTGCTGCGACTGGACCTGTTGGGCTTGAACTTTTTGAAAACTCCAGCATCGTAGTTCAAAGTGGAAGTGTCTTCATGAATGAACCCGGCATATTGGTGGTACTCTTCTGGTTTTTCATTAGAGAGAGCAGCTTTTTTCGATCTGAGAAATGCGCAAAGCCGCCAAATGTTGTAAAGAGCGAGAACACCAAACATAATTGCCCCCATTGCAATAAATACCGTGCCGTTCAAATGGTGTGGACGGTACACATAGGGCGATGCCTCGGGGATTCCGACAGAATAACTGTAGGATGTAGTTTGAGTGATTGAAGGTAGGGCTTGACTGGTAGAAGCGGAAGTTATTGTAGAGGACTCGGAGCTGACGGTTGTAGATGACCTTGTGGTGGTTAGACTAGTATTTGCAGAGGTACTCGTTGCAGAGGTCCTTGTAGTTGTCTCACTCTCTATACTGGGCAAAGCAGCTACTGAAGCCTTGACCAAAGCAGCCAGAATCAAAAGTCTCATGAGTGGTTGATGCTAAAATGCGGCAAACAAAAGCTTATATTCCATTTATTATCTTCATGCATGGACCCCCCTTCTTTATGCAAGAGAAAAAAACAACGCGTCGCGTCACGCACATCCGAACACCTCACATATCCTCATCTTTAATCTCTTCATCACTCTCCCCCTTGATATCCTCCTTTTTCACCATTTTTTCCCTCTTCAGTTTCTTTCCGGCATCCTTAGGATCGTAAAACTTCCAGTCGGCTGGAGTGGATTCGATTGCCCAATTAAACTTTTCCCGGAGTGTTTTGGTGAACAGCTTCTCGATAGGAACATCGTACTTTTTCGAAAACATCACAGCCAGACGAGGATCTATATAATTGATCTTGGAAGTCCCCAGCGCAACCTGAGCGTTATCCTCTTTATCCTTAATTTGCCAAGATGTATTGAGAATCCGCTGATCGAGTTTTTCAACTTGAGCCTGAAGTTTTTCCACCGTTGAATTTGCCGGTTTTACTTCTGTTTTGCCAGTTTTCAGTTCCGCTTTGAACTCTTTCTCCATTTCTACAGCTTTTTGAAGCTTCTCTTTCAGTTCAGACTTACCCATTAAAGGCTGCTTCTCCTCCTTGAGCTTCAAGTTGTCGCGCGCAAACTTCTTTTCAATCTTGTCCCTCTCTTTGACAAGAACTTTCTGCTGGATTGTTTGCTCTTCCTCTTTGGTGAAATCGTCCAGCTCTTCGAAAAAATCCGGTTTCTTCTTCAGGAGCTTTTTGTCAACTTGAAGCATCATCCGCTTAATTCTGATTCTTTGCCACACCATTTCACGGAGCCTTTCGTTGATTTTCTCTACAGAAGCCTCATGGCCCTTGCTGATGGTACGCTGGTGATTACACAAGATGGCCACTTCCCGATTTGCCGCATTGAACTTGACCACCTTCTCGTTAACAGTCCCCTCATTCGGAATCAGGTCCAACTGGTCTTGCATCGTCTTGGAGGCATTGTAAGTACGGAAAACCTTGGCTGTGAGCCCACTCATGTAGTTCTGGAAATGCTTGTTGAGAATCGAGGGATCCAAACGATCAAATAGATTATCCCCAGGCCCCTTTGGAGCTTTCTTGAAAATTTTCAAGTTCTTGAATACCTGAGCATCGACTTCCACTTCCTGGTAAAACCGGATCGAATCTTTACCGAGAAAATCAAAAATTACCTTGTTTGGAGGCTTGAGAGTAACGTGCTCGTATCGTAAAGAGCAGCACCCAACGGTGTCAGCTTCGTCATCGTTTTTCTCTCCACCAGCTCTCAAAGCAAAAACATCGATGAAATACGTCGCCACCGCAACTTGTCTCTCAAACATTACCTGACTCTTGAGCGCTTTGTTGTAATCAGCCCGAATCTGGTCCACGTAAAAGTAGAGTTCTCTTGATTTCTCAAACTTTTTGAAATCGCTCTTCCCCTTCAAAGACGAGTTGGCTGCAAACCTCACATACTTGACCGAGTTTGAAATATTTTCTCTCCACATGGCAAGCCATGCAACCTTGTTGTCGTGGCGAACCTCTCCCCAGTTGTGTCCCGCAGGAGGAGAGGGGACAGGAGCTTCTTTGCCCAAGTTTAAAACTACATCCTCAGGCTTGACTCGTTGCTTCAATTTACCTGTCTTCGGATGCGCCCCTCTTCCCCTGAAAAGACCCGGTGGCTCAATTCTGAAATTGCCCACTTGTTCCTTTCTTCCATTCAAGAGACACGTTTTATATTTTTCCTCAGCCTCTTCTTTCTCCTTCTTAATAGCCTTTTTCTCAGATGCTGATAGCTGCTTTCTCTCTTCTTTCTTCTTTTCGTAGTATTGGTAAATCTTGGAGAAGTCACACTTTTCAAAAACTTCAATATTCGCCTCTTTGCATCCGCCGTTTTTTTCCAAAACCGATTTGAAATCCTCGAAAAAGTTTTTTTGGAAAACAGGGTTAGCCGCGTGGTCTGTCTGCACCATCGCACCGAAAAATCCAGCAACTTCCTCCGCATCCAGAGGTAGAGATACTGGTTTTCCATCGTACAGCAGTTTCACACCTTTAGGCAACGGTTCGTATTCAGGCGGGAAAATTACTCCACTGTGCTGCAAAGTATCCCACTTGATCTCGTCGTTATCGTCTTCGGCTTCCCACCAGCGAAATACGTCCTCCTTTTCCTCCTCATCTGTTTGAGATGGAGTTTCAGACTTAGTTTTTGAGGCTTTTACGGAAGCGGCTCTTGACTTTGGCGTTTTCGCAGGAGTCTTTGCTTTTGAAACTTTTGTAGCAGTTTTAGTTTTTTTAGGGGTATCTTTTTCTGGAGTTTTTTTCTCCTTAGAGGCAGTTTTCGGCTTCTTCTGAGAACCTCCTTCTGCTTTTTGTGCTGGCCGCTTTCTTCTAACCGTTTTCGCAATAGGCTCCTCTCCCTCAGAATCGTCAGACAGCTCGGGTGGAGTAGTTGTGAGGGTTTTCGATGAGAGGGGAATATCATCCTCATCTTCAGAGTCGATTCTCATTTTGGTTGAGCGTCTCGCCAAAGGAATAGATTCCTCGTCAGAACTCATGATGAAAAACGCGTGGATTTGTGGTGTGTGGATGTTAGTTTTGAGACGTGATCAATCAACCGCTTGGAGTGATGTGAGTTTTAAGCGATTATTTTTTGATCCCCTGTATTCAAAACCTTCCTTGTCAAGCCTCCTTCCTCTATGATATTCGAGATTTCAGTTCAAAGTTTCTGGCAGACCGAAAGCGAAATGTGTATTGATTTGTAAGTGAAGGCTCTTAGTGTGACTGTCATTTATAGGGGTATTCAGCATTCTGTGTTGATTGCTTTGCAAAAACGTTTGCTTGATGTGGTCGAGAAATCTCAAGGCTGTTTTTCTACCGGGGTCAATGATAATGTCAATAGAGACATGCCCTTTAAGTGTGATCCTGTTTGGTGTAACCTGCAGGTACTTACAGACTGGTATTCCGGGAAAATCGGTGCTCTTGCAGCTGGTAGCTCCAATCTGTCGCCGTATCTCATTCCGGTCATATCTTTCTATAAACTTTTAGAGGCGCTGGAGTCACAAGTGATGGATATAAACAGCCGGAGAAAAAAGCGAGCCGCATTTATGGTGTTTCAGCTACTCTGGGACTTGGCACCAAGAATTCGTAAATAAGATGCACAATCATGTGAGAACAACAGTCAGCTTCAATTTGTCTTCCGCTGTCGATACTTGATTATACCTTTGTGTTTTTGGACAGGCTCCCTCGAGTAGTAAAGGACTCTGAGAGTGAAAAAATAGTGATCTCAATAGACAAGGCTAATGCGGGCGAACTTCTGTTAGCTCTGTAGGAGATGAAGTCGAAGCTGACTCACCCAATGCGGCAATAATCGCTCAGGTCTTGAAAAACACCTCAATGTTTTGTCTGTAACATATGTGATACTTCCAGGCAGAATCGAATGATATTCTCACTCAAAGTAAGGGCTCGTGATGGAGACCTCGCGAGGTCTAATTAATTTATAATACAAGCTGCTGTGCACCCACATATCAATGTAAAGAGTGGAGTTTCCTTTTTTTTCATTATATACCGCTCATTTCATGACAAATCGTCAACTAACAGTGTGATGATCAGCACAGGTTGTTTCGCTGAAAAGAAAAGCTGCAAAAAATCAGCCGTCTCCAAAAGTTGGGAGCTTTGGTCTGTTGAGAAAAGAATTTAGCGTCACCAGTAAAGGGATGAAAACAACCAAATTGAGAGAAAGGAACTACACCGAATTACTTTTCAAAAGACTTTCCACTCGAATCTCAGGCTCTTAAGTACGTGGTCATTCAATTTTATTGAACTGTCTACCCAAGCTGCAATAACCACTTGGAGTTTTGCACAAAGTTCAAGCCGAACATTCTTCTCTTGTCAACATATCAAATTATACACCAATTGAGTGCATTCGTGTTTGTGTTCCCTGCACGTGACATCATAATAAACACCTACCTATTTAGGAAATGTAATGTTTTTATGCATATATTCTTTTTAAACTGATTCATAAAAGTGATTTATGCACTGGGCTGCCCTGTAGAGTCTTCATCATATAAAACTCTCCGTAATACAAAAAATGGCATCTACTAGAGGATCGATGCAACCACTTCAAGCCATCAACAATGTTCAATTGAACTCAAGGTCAAGCGCTGTTCAGACTCCTATAAAGACGGCGCCCACTTTCACGAAACCGCTGAAACCAAATGAGCGCTTGGCGGAGAAGCCGAAAAAGAGGGAGAAGCTGTCAGCGCTGTGCAAAACGCCGCCATCCGTTGTCAGAACGAGAACGGGAAGAGGTTATCATCGGGGATTGTTCTTGGGAGAAGGCGGATTTGCTCGTTGCTTTCAAATGAAAGATGAGTCGGGCCAAGTTTATGCTGCTAAAACAGTAGCCAAGGCATCAGTAAAGAATGAAAAGACAAAGACAAAGCTTTTGTCGGAAATCAAAATACACAAAAGCATGCAGCACCCAAACATTGTGCACTTTACTGACTGTTTCGAAGATGATGTAAATGTTTACATTTTACTCGAAATATGTCCCAATCAATCTCTGATGGATCTTTTGAAAACAAGAAAAGTGGTCACTGAACCAGAAGTTCGTTACTTCATGATCCAGGTAATCGGCGCAGTCAAGTACCTGCACAGCAGAAGGGTCATTCATCGAGATTTGAAATTGGGTAATGTTTTTTTCGACCCAGAGATGAACCTCAAGATTGGAGATTTCGGACTTGCAACCGTTCTCGGCCCTAGTAACTCTAGAAAATACACCATCTGTGGGACCCCCAACTACATAGCACCAGAAGTGCTGGGGGGAAAGTCCACGGGCCACAGTTTTGAGGTGGATGTTTGGGCTATTGGGGTCATGATGTTTGCCCTCTTGTGTGGGAAGCCACCGTTCCAGTCCAAAGATGTTCAAATAATTTACGAGAGAATCAAAAAGACCGACTACCGTTTCCCCACAGAAAAATACCCCATTTCCAAAGAAGCTCAACATTTGATCAGAGATCTGCTTTCTAAAGATCCCTTGCAAAGACCCACACTTGACGAGATAGTTGATTACGAATGGTTCAAGAGTGGTCCGTTCCCTTCGCGGATGACGATGGAATCTCTCAGACAAGAACCGAAAAATATACACATGATCAGTCATCAGGAATCCATGATCAACCTTTCGCGTGCCAAGGCTAGTGTTGGACTGAACGAGAGCCACAGGAACCCTGTTCAGATTTTGCGGTCCGATCTAGAAAGTGAAAAGCCAAAAAGTTTACTGCCTCAATCGCTTTCCCCCGGAGATACAAAATCCAAGTACAAGGAAGTCACTTCTGGTTTAATGAAACCTTTGAGAAGCAACCGACTAATAAAGTCAAACCTCCGTGCTTCTGCTGAAGAGGGCACCCCTTCAGCACAAGACATAATTCTCTCTCGGGAGGTTCTCACAACCTATAGCAGCATAGTATCCATTGAAGAAAAGTCCACTTTGAGACTGGACCTTTCAGCGCTTCCTGAATGCAGCCCTCCTTTGCTGGTGAGCAAGTGGGTAGACTATTCTAACAAGCATGGGTTTTCGTACCAGCTTTCCAACAACGATATCGGTGTCCTCTTCAACAATGGAGAGACGGTTCTCAAGTCTACTGACTCAAGTCAAGTTTGGCATATTGCCGCAGATTCCCAATCTGGTTGGTCAGCAACAAACTTTGATGCATTTTCGCACCCGCCGGAACTGAAGAAAGATTTGGAGACGCTCGAATTCTTCACAAAGTACATGAATGCCAACCTGTGCACAATTTCCGATAGAACAAATCATTATAGAGAGGAAACCGTGTTTTTGAGAAGGTACTCTAGACAGAGCCAGTTTATCATGTTTGAGTTGAGTGACGGGTCGTTTCAGTTCAACTTTAAAGATCACAACAAGATATGCTTGACGCAGGGTGGTCAGGTTATCACTCATGTTTCTTCGAGCAGAAAAAGCGAAACAATGCCGCTGATCGAGGTTCTGAAACTGGGAGACTTTCCCGGTGCTTCAGAATTAAATTTTCCCTCTAAACTGGAGCTGATTAAAAGTGCATTGCTTGAGAAGAAGGTGGCGATTTAACTGCAGTGAGGGGGAGCGGTAGCTGAAAATGTACAAATGTAACGCTTTGCATGAATTTGTAGAATCTATTTTTTGTATGGTTGATTTTTGAGCGGGGCCAAGTAATTGGGCGTTATGGATGAATCGAGTGGAAAATAAATCACCGCAAAACGAGTCATTGATAAGATCAGCTGATGAAATGTTTTTGAGGGAACACCAGTTCATATCTGCGAACAGATGGACCGTCTATGATGCACACTTTCGAGATGTGCAGAATCGCGGTCTAGAGAGCAGGGTCGATAATAAGTATCAGTCAGAACACCTTGATTTTGAGGTGGCGCCAGCTGCATTTGCTATATGAAAGAAATGTCTAGTATAAAGCACCGGCTGGAAGAGGTGAAAGGTCAGGTTTATTTGATGATTTTGATTTCCAAGGATGCAGCCCTTTTGTCTATCTTCAAGTTCTTGGAGCTGCATCTCGTGTCAACGTGATTCTTACTCACTTTATGTAGCCCGGCGATTCTTGTCCTCAGCACAGCAATGAGGACGCTTCATTGCGAACGAAAAGCTGCATATAACTAGTCACTCCTCTGTATAAAACTATAGAGAATTCACTCTTTGAGTTTGCTTATTTTGGCCCATCGAAATCATCAGGTCCATACGCTCCACAGGATTTTTTTTCTTTGAGAGGTCCTTATATTCCGGATTACGGAAACTGAAAGCTTTCTAACACCCATTGATTATAAACGGGAACATAATGACTCCATATAATCGCGTCCCCAACACCTCAAACATAAGCGAGAAAAGCCATATGGCTGTCCCGTGATCAGAGAGCTGTTGCAACAGGTTATCATGGTTCAAATTCTCTTTTTTACAGCCGAATTGACCAAAGACTGAGGTGATAACGCAGGCGATTGGTTGCCAGATCATGGTGATCTGATAGAGAATGGCTTTGCTGGAGATGCTCAGATCACGAATACTTTCAGTGCTGTATGAAACGGTGAGAAAAATACGATCTCCAAAGGTGAGGTCTCATTGCTCTTTTTCGGGAGTAAGAATGGCGCCGTCCACAAACACTCTCGCAGTCGGCGAGAGCCATTCAAGACTCATTGTAAGAGCAGTCGGTTTCTAAAGTTAGAATAGTCCGATTACCAAAAATTCTCTTTGTCTGCTCGAAAATGTATCTTTTGTATCCAGCATTTGATTCTAATGTGGTATGTCTCAAGCAATAGACTTCAAGAGACATCCATAGATACTAGGCCGTGGCCAAAAATTGTGGCTTTTTCTTGGTTTCTTTTGCACAGCTAGCACATGTTATCATGTGACACAAATGTATAGGGAGAATATTGCTCTTGTCAAAGTGGAACAGTATGAATGGCGTAAACCAGTGTGCATTAATATCAATTCGAGAGGTAATATCAAAAAAGCAAAGATGTAAACTCAAGCTTCGAGACACAGTCATAGTTTATTAGCTACCGTTTGCAAAACTGTTTAGGTCGGCAGAGGACTACATTACAGCCCCAGGCACAGCACGATTGACGATGATGATTGAGAAAGTAGTGTACATTATATTACATCCAAACCACAAAACTCAAGACGAACAAGCAAACTGGGAATACCCTGCACCACTCAGTTCCCCAGGAAGTAAATGTAGATCGTGGTTGACTCACAGCTACATCCCATAATCATTATCCTCCGTATTCAAAATAGCTTTGAGCTCCCACTCTTCGTTAAACTTACTTTGTAGCGTGCTGAGCTTGGATATGAGCCTATTACACGCGTTCATCAACACAGCCCGTGGTTTTGTGCCTTCCTCTGTTTGAAGTCGCATGAGGAAATTGGCAAATAGCGGATGCTCCACTTTATAAGCAACAAACAAGACTGCTGGGTCAACGGCTAATTCTTGTCGTAATAGATTCCCCAAAGTGTGATCTTCTCTCTCAAATTTGACAATGATGCAGTTAGGTATACGGGAGTCTGGTGTAATATCCAGTCTGGCGTTAGCAAGTCACTTCTAAAGATACTTACTTAGGAACTCCCTCGGGAAGAATGAACAGCTCAAATCTATCCGGTGCGTTCATACTTTTCAGCAGGTGTAAGGATCACTCATCGAGAAGACTAGTTTCCACACGACCAGATCATTATCGGGTTTTGTTACCCTACCGCGGAGAAGAAAACACTACCATAGAGTAGCGATACCATTTCACGATGTCCAAACCAGAATGGTCTTCGAGTAATGAGCCAGAGGCGAATTTGCAGAAGTTTCCGTAAGTGAGCGCCTTAAGAAATTCTAACGATAGTGAACGTCAGCCAACCCCGCAACCAGTGCTTCCACCGCCGTCAAGCATGGAAGAGAGTGAGTGGTCCTTCCCCTTTTCTACTAACCCCGCAGGTCAATCTTCCTATTCGCTCCCGTCGCTGGCAACTTTGACAAATTCCGCAAACACAGCTTCACTTCTTCCAATGGTAAGTAATTCCCCCACTCCTCAACTCTAACACTAGAACGACAAGACAAGCGAAGCCGAAGCACATGTCGCTTCTGGGCCGCCCGGTGGAATGACAAATTACCGTCCTTTGAATGTGAAAGATGCGCTGTCGTATCTAGATCAGGTAAAGGTACAATTTCAGATGCAGCCTGAGGTTTACAACCACTTTCTGGATATCATGAAGGATTTCAAGAGTCAGAGCATAGATACCCCTGGTGTAATCGACCGTGTTTCCACGTTATTTGCGGGTCACCCCAACTTGATCCAAGGGTTTAATACGTTTCTTCCTCCCGGTTACAGAATTGAGTGCTCTATGGATCCCAACGACCCAAACCCGATACGGGTAACTACCCCGATGGGTACCACAACTCGTCCTGAAGGAGCGTGGTCAATGGCTCAGCACCCTTCAAACCAGTACATATCTCAAGATCAACAGGGTATGGCTAATTTGCAAACTGCTGCAATGAATGGGCGGAATATCAACGAAGCGGGGGGCTACTTTGATCAGGAAGGAGCTCGCTTTAACCAACAAAACCCAATGGCACAGCAGCAAGTGGGCTCACCTATTGAGTTCAACCACGCCATCAGCTACGTGAACAAGATCAAAACGCGGTTCGCTAACCAGCCCGACATTTATAAGCACTTTTTGGAGATCTTGCAAACCTACCAGAGAGACCAGAAATCCATAGGAGAAGTATATGAGCAGGTGACAGTTTTATTTCAAAATGCACCCGATTTGCTAGACGATTTCAAACAGTTTCTTCCCGATACTTCCGGGAACCAGCAGTGGGAGTCGCAGCAGTTTTACGAAAAGTCCAAAAATGGTATGCAACTCCCGCCCGTGGGGAGTTTCCATCCGCATTCGTACGGTGCCGGATTGGCACAACAAGCCTCTGCCATAACGGGAGGAGAAAGACGCAAAAGAAGACAAGGCTCTCACGAGATGGCGGAGCAAGCTCCCGTTTCGAGTGTGAGGGAAGCGGCACCAGGAAAGCGGTACCGCAATAAACCAATGAGTCCCTCGCTGTTGCCTGGAATTCCGGAACCCGTGCACTCGCACGCAACGGAATCCAACCTCGTGGAGGAGCTCTCCTTCTTTGACAAGGTAAAGAAAGTGATCAGCAACAAGCAGACGTACAACGAGTTTCTCAAGATTTTGAACCTGTATTCACAGGACATTATCGACAAGGACACGCTTGTGGAGCGAGTAGACTGTTTTATTGGAGGGTACGCTGAGCTCTTTGAATGGTTTAAAGCATTCGTAGGATACGATAACAAGCCGCAAAATATCGAGTCGATTGTGTTCAAAAAACACCAGCTCGAACTTTCGCTGTGTAAAGCTTGTGGGCCCAGCTACAGACTGCTACCCAAGGCAGAAACTTATATGCCGTGCTCCGGTCGGGACGAGATGTGCTGGGAGGTTTTGAACGACGAGTGGGTCGGACACCCGACGTGGGCTTCGGAAGAATCTGGTTTTATCGCCCACAGAAAAAATCAGTATGAGGAAATTCTTTTCCGGATCGAAGAGGAGCGCCACGAATACGACTTTTACACTGAGGCCAACCTGCGTACGATCCAGACTCTTGAAACCATTGCCAACCGGATCGCCAATATGAGCCCTGAAGAGAAAGCCAATTTTAAACTCCCTCCCGGGCTGGGACACACTTCTGTCACGATTTACAAGAAAGTTATCAGGAAAGTGTACGATAAGGACCGTGGGTTTGAGGTGATTGATGCGTTGCACGAGAACCCGGTAGTGGCTGTTCCAATTGTTCTGAAGCGACTAAAGCAGAAGGACGAAGAGTGGCGCAGGTCTCACAGAGAATGGAACAAGGTGTGGCGGGAGATGGAACAGAAAGTGTTCCACAAGTCTCTAGACCATCTGGGGCTCACTTTTAAACAGGCCGACAAAAAGCTGCTTACTACAAAGAGACTTGTGAGTGAGATATCAACGATCAAGATGGAGCAAAATCAAAAAAGAATCAGTCCACTGACTCCGAAACCGGCCGAGCAGCTCACCTATTCTTTTCCCGATCTCGATATTCTTGTAGATGTAATTTCGCTTGTGTGTGAGTTTGTCAACCACTGCTCAACCTATTCGCAGGGCGACAAGGAGCGGCTGGAGTCGTTTATCAAGCTGTTCATCTCGCGGTTTTTCATGTTGAGCGACGAGCTGGTGGCTCCAGTTGAGGAGCCTACCCGAGAAGTGGAGACAAAAGAAGAGGTTTCGAAATCACTCTCGTTCCAGAGAAAACGCAACAGGGACCAGGATTTGTTGAAGGATGTTTTGAGAAAGAACAACAAAATGGCAAAGAGACGCGAGGAGGGGAACTCTGATTCAGAAATGTCAGAGTCCACCGCTGAAGAAAATCACGACAACATCGCCTTGGAGGTGGAAAGAGCTGGTAGGCCGTGGGTGGAAACGCTTAACCAGAGGGGAGAATCCGTCGTTGATTCATCTCAAATAATCCCTAGACGGTCCGTCTACAACTGTTTCTGCAACACCAACATTTATGTATTTTTCCGGTATTTGCAGATCTTGTACGAGCGGCTGGAAGAGGTGAAGCTGATGAGCGTGGAAGCCAACAGTGAAATCAAATCGAGAAAAGAGGTGCAGTTCGCCAAAGATCTCGACCTGATCTCCCACCAGTTGGAAGACATGAACATCAACATCACCGGAGACGATAGCTACGACCAGGTTCTCACGCTTTGCAAAAAGCTCATCGACGGCAGTCTGGAGCACCAATGGTTTGAGGAAACCCTCAGACAAGGTTTCCGAAACAAGGCTTATAAGCTGTTTACAGTGGACAAAGTTGTGCAGGGTCTCACCAAACACATGCACACCATCATTCAAGACCAGAGAACTTCTGAAATGGTGCTTCTTATGGAACGAGACCGTTCTCAGCCCACATCAACGGTCAAGGAGCAAATTCTGTATCGGTTTTCCGTGCGCAGCCTCATGTCTCCTGAGGAGAACATGTTTAGGCTGCAATTCGACAACTCAAAGAATTCGGCCGTTGTTCAGTATATTTCGCTAGATGACGTCACCATCAATGACGGAACGTCGCCAGAAGACGAGTGGAATTATTATCTCACCACTTTTGTCATGACAAATGCCACAGAGGGAATTTCACCGAGCTCTGTGCGTCTTCCCTTTATGAAACCTCTTTTGGAGGACTCGGACGGGCTGACTGCATCATTTGCCGAGTCGGAGATGAAGGTAAAAGTGGATATGAACACTTTTAAGCTTTTCTTTGATCATGGATCCTTTGATGAGTTTCTCAGAGAGTCTGCTCTGAAGAAGCAGACATTTGAGTCGCAAGATGTGGAAAAGTTCAAAAGTCTCATGGAGGACGGCGGTGCCATGACGGGGAGAACCGACGCGGAAAAGACACATTTGAAAGAAAAATTCGGAATTCTCGTCAATCAGGATATCACATCTCCGAAAAACTTTGTTTCCCAGAAATGGGCCATTCCTGCCAAGCCCTCCCACACAGATGTGACTTTAGATGCAGATTCTACGATCGCTCAGGATGATACTTATATGACGGCAGATATGCCGCGTTCCGATACGGAAGCGTCTCCGAAAATTGAAGAGAGGCTGATTCAGAGGAGTGAAAATGAGAATGGCACCGGGGACGTAAATATAGGGTAGGGATCGATGGAGCTCTCCTAATTCAAAAAATGCTGCGTAGCACTTGAAACGAAGCACTGCTACTTGAAGCACACTGCCATCTCTGACCTAATATTTTCTTTCTGTCTATTTATGAGATGTAATGGTCAGTGTCGTGGTCGAGTTTGTGTAAAAGGGAAAGCAAGATAGGCGCAACCACGGTATTATAATTTAGAGGTAGTCCATCACTGAGACTGGGGGAAATATAATGAATGCGATGGAATAAACTGCTCGAGTGCATTCAACGTTTTGCGTGGCATATTATCGGCGCAACAAGACACGAGAAGTTTCTTGATTATTCACCTGAAAAGATCAACCAGTGTCATTTCATATTTGCAACGAAGCGTAATGTTCAGAGCTTATTAGAACAAAAGGCTGGAAAAATACATAAGTGCACTACGGAAAACAAAAACGTGGATACAAGGAGGTTGGGAACCCGTTAACTCCTGCTAAATTGTACATGTGGCGGCTTTCTTTCTTGCTCCAGATGCACCCAAAGCTGTAAATATATTCATACATATCAGTTTTGAAATGAAGGGCAGACGAAAGTGCATTCGAGTGCCGTTTCCTAATTTTCTTGCCATAACATTGGAGACTCAAATAAATTCCAGATCAAGTCTCTGTGCGAAGTGAAGACAATAGGCTTGTATTATATAATTCGAACCACCGTTTCAGATGCGCACCCGGATCTCACCCCTTTGCCTTATTACTCTGCTTTAGTATATTGAATCACTTTTACGAAAGCGAAGAACGCGGACGTTTCTGTCAACGTTGGCGTAGGGAAGGTTGGGACATGAATAGCACGCGTTAGACCATACCATCCATACCTTGATTCAACGGAAACAGTCTGCTGAATCATAGAAATAGAGAGGTTGGAACAGTTGAACGCTGAACATATTATTCGTGATATATGCCTAATCAGCAGAACCAGTGACACGATACTTTTTGCCTCATAGATATCATCCTTCTGAAGGAGACGAATAGAGGCTCGCTTAGCCAGACCATACATATGGCGGTCAATCAGGAAAGATGTATTGTCGAAGATTATGCAACGGTCTGGCAATCGCCTGAATAAGGAGGCTCTCATCAAATGAGAGATTTGAGGAAGTGAGTCGTTTTGCTGCAGATGGCAATCGAGATCAAAGAAAGCCCAACTATCAAATGGTTGACCACTTCTTGAAGGGGGAACGCTGTTCAGGTTGATCTGCTTGCTCCTTTCGATCTGAGCCTGAATCAGCTTTTACTTGTTCAGAGCCAAGATAGGCGTTCCAGAACAAGCTTTCTCCCTATGTATGCTTGCCTGACAAAGAATACCAACCTGGATGATACACAAAAAAAAGCCAGTCGACGGCAGTAAAACTTTGGCTTGTGATTTATAAGCATACTTCCAACTAAATGACGCTCAACTGTTTGGTGGATTTGTCCTCTGAAAGATATGATCCTCTGATCAATTTTAGTCATTTAAACTCATTATTATCGTGAAAAAAGGCTTTGGTATGCCAAGGCTAGATAGTCCCGCAATATGATGAGGCGGATTCCGTAAAATGTAGTGGTTATTGCAATCTTCCCTCTCTTCTCTTTCTCATATATCATGTTGCATAGTCTGAAACCTTCTGAAAGAAGGCCAGAGACTCACACTTTCTCAGCTACAGCTAAACTCCCTGACTACGGCATGTAGTTCGTCCTCTGTCAAAAAATAATTACCGCCATCTATGTGAAGCTCTCCCGTAACTCAATAATAGCTATATACTGATTGCAATTTTTTGAGGTACAAGTCATAGAGTTGTTCAGATTGCGGTGCTAAAGAGTGAAAAGAGCAATCGCTTCCTATAATGTTCATTGCCCGCGTAGAAAACTGACGGGAGCTGTCTAGGCGGGGTTCATATTCTAGGCGGGGTTCATATTCCGGAAAGCTTTAAACATTGTACCGCGTCCAAAAAGCGCATGACCCTGTTTGAAATGATGCCAAAGCCACTCTACTTTGAAATTTATATGGCTCACCAGATGGGCTGCCCAGGCCAATCCATATTTAGTATCAAAGTCAACCTAGTTACAGTGCAAAGAACCGTGTTACGTTCCAGCTGAAAGAGAGCCAGGGCACAAAGCTATAAAAGCAAGAGCTCATTAAACACCGAGCTCCTTTGCATGGTTCTTCTCACATGAGAAGCGAATAACATACAATTAGATTATGTACGGATGTAGGTATGATACAGCTCAAATGGCCATGGCTGGGAATAGCAGTAAGTACCACATACCAAAACATTCTAACCCAGATTCCTGTCTTACTAATTGGCGGTACAGGCTATAGTGCCCACTTTTACATATTCCGCCATACCATGTCTGCCAAAATGCAGGTATTTTTTGAGTTTTGTCTTTCCATGATCTGGTTCTCATACTATCTTGCCATAAAGACACCAACGGGATCACCGCCACCTAATTACAAACCACCCAGTAAAAAGAGTTGGAAAAGATGGTGTAAAAAATGTAAAAATTACAAGCCTGAGAGAGCACATCACTGTAAAACATGCCGTACATGTGTCTTGAAGATGGACCATCATTGTCCATGGACCATGAACTGTGTCGGTTTTGAAAACATGCCTCATTTTATGAGGTTTCTCGTTTGGGTCGAATTCACTACATCTTTTGGGCTGTGGCACTTTGTTAAGCGGATATCTTTCTACTACCACAACGCTAACCTCCCGGCTTATCTTTTTTCGATTACTGAGCTCATTTTTGTCATTGTGTTGACAGCCCTGGATTTTTTCGTCCTGCTAACTATTACAATGCTCTTGATTAGATGCATATACGCCATAGCCTTCAGCGGAAGAACTCAGATTGAAGGGTGGGAAATGGAACGGCTAGAAAGCCACTTCCACACTGAAAAAATGTGGGAAAAAATGAGAGCTAATTATAGAAAAATTCACAAGAAGGAGATGCCGAAACTAAAATCGTGGACAAATGGAAATTACAAAGACGATTCCTTCACTTTCGACGATATTGTGTTCCCATATGACTTGCTGTCACCTTGGGACAACGCAGTGTCTTCCATGGGGCCTATATACGTCTGGATGTGGCCCTGGGGAAAGCCAAAGGGAGATGGAATTACATTTGAGAGAAATGAGTACGCAGAAGATGATCCCCTTGGTTTGCCTTGGCCGCCAGATGGGGAGAACCAGTACAAGGCAAATGGGATCAAAGAGGCTGACTCTGAGAGCTGGATGAACGATTTTGGAGAAACCCTCAGCGATTTCGGGGTCGATGATGAGTAGTGTGATAACCAATGGGCATGTGTGTTTTTTTTTTTTTCTTTCTTTCTTTTCTCCCAACGGTAAATGAGAAGAGAACTTTTCCTTCATCGTCTCCCAGCACGCTTGTCAAATTCCTTCTCCTTTTAATCCCACAACGAGAAGTGCCGATGCTAGTGCTTATAGCAACAGAATAATCTTAGTGCCATTGCGTGTTTACTCTTGTACCTCTCGCTGGCCGGTGTGTTCCACATTCTTCTTCAAAATCGGCTGTATTTTCAAGATTTGTTTGTAGCCAATCTTACACCGAACATCGATCATCTCATCGGCTATGTGCCAGTCACTTATCTGTTTCACATCCTCATACTTGTAATCGTAACTCCCCTCCTCGTCTGGCCCCACCGCCACTATGAGAATAGGCTCCTCTCCTGTAGCGGTCTTGACCTCTTCTTTGTTACAGAGCAGCTTGACAGCGTACAATCTTCCTGGAAGACATCCGCAGTAGGCTGTTCCGAACAAGACAGGACAACCCAGCCCTCCCAGCTTTGTCATCTCGCTCTTTGAAACCTGGTTGAAAGTTATCGGTATAGTTTCGCAGCAAAATTTCAGCCGAGCCAGCGCTTCCGGCTCATCCACAGGCAAAAAATCTGATTGGTTTCTGATACAGTGATCTATCAATTTTCGTCTAGACTCCATCTCCACCAAGTAGGCGGTTTGGAAAATCGACTTTCTCACCGCCAAGTGGTTGGGAAGGGACTCATCTGGAGTTCCCTCGCAAACCCTGACGTTATGTTCCCCTACCAGCTCCTCGGCTAGCTCCCTCTCAACAAGAGGATTGAGATGGCTAGTTTTCGCGAACACTGGAATAGCGTTGAAGCTGATGCTTCTCTCATCAACAGCATGCTGTATAAAGCTCATTTGACGAGAATCGTCCTCATAGACGGTAACCTCTTCTATCTGCAAAGGGTCAAACCGATCAAGCAAATCACTTACGGCACTTGCCTTGTATCCATCTGACTGTGCACCTTCATTATGAACAAGAAATAGATCAAACTTGAGCCCCTTGCTGCGAACAATCTCTTGAATAAGTCGAGAAAACATTTTTTTTCCCCTCTCAGATATCAACACAGCCATAACATTTTCATCTGCGATTGACAACCGGGCTAGCTTAACTACATCCTCGTTCCAGAACCACTTCCAGCCCCTTTGACTCTCTTTCTCTATACCCATACCTAAATTATGCAAGAAGCAAGGTTCTCGCTGCCAGCAGCTTCCATTTATTCCACCCTCCATGTTCAACAGCATTCTAGAGGACTCGTTGAATAAATTGGGATTAGGCACTGGCGACGAGAAAAGGGTATTATCAAAATCATAGATATGTAAAGCTTTTACGTTTTGCTTATTGGATTTGTCGATCTCAGAATCTGCATTGTCTGTAAGAACAGAATCTTCTTCCTGTAATTCAGAATCGTTGTTCAAATGCTCGTAAATGTTGACTCTTTCATTGCTCTGAGGTTTATAGCCCCACCCTTGGTTTAGTGGCGGAGGAACAGAACCTGATTTGGTAGGCTTTTGAGGCAGTGTTGGAGGATTCCACGATGCGGGTAAAAACGGTGAGCTGTTCATTGGGCTGTGGTGATTTTGATTGGGAGACGGCTGCCATGAGTTGTACATAGCTGGATAATTTGCAGCATATTCCGAGTGATTCGAGCCGCTGTTCATGCGGATGAGCGAAAAAAATGCCTTCAGCCAGATTCGAACTGACGATCTCCTCATTACTAGTGAGGTGCCTTACCAACTTGGCCATAAAGGCTATTGAAGTCCGAACACCGGGAGACAGTATATCACCATGGGAAATGTCATCTAGAGTAGCTCAAAGAACAGTTTCAAGCTTACTAATGGCTAATGCTGCGTGCGTGCCGCGCTTTGATAAGCGGGTATATGAAAGAGTGGAGCTGGAAGAGTGAGAATTAGACTCTTTGTCTTTGGTCATCAAGCCGTGCCTGAGCCCATATTCGATCAAGTGTCTTTGTTGACATGTTCTGGTCTCATGTGGTGGACTAAAAACGGGGCCTGCTTGAGAAAATTTTCCTCGGCCTTGTCGAATTTATAAAGCCTAAAACCGTCAGTGTTGTGAAAGAGTTTGTCTG
Organism: Citeromyces hawaiiensis; assembly: GCA_030567395.1. Classification (NCBI taxonomy): domain Eukaryota; kingdom Fungi; phylum Ascomycota; class Pichiomycetes; order Pichiales; family Pichiaceae; genus Citeromyces; species Citeromyces hawaiiensis. The sequence goes on from JAJLSF010000291.1 coordinate 39,922, forward strand.
CTTTTCGGGCTATAAGATCTGTGGAACCAATTTGCTGGTAGCAAATGGAGTAATGCAAATGGAATAATGCTTAGTATGGTTTAAATCGCGCGCCAATTGCGCTTACACTTACATAAATGCAGGTCAAGGCAGTCAAACACTACCAGTCCTTCAAGCCGTTATTCATCATACATATCTCACCTACTATGAGCCATAAACTACACATCCCATCCATGCAATTGTCCGAGCAACTGCTCATGCAATTCTTTGAAATCAAACAGAAACAGAGAGTGGCCGAAAAGATATTTCACACTTCAAAATCAAATTTTCACCATATAAAGTTCTGGCTTTCCTACCTTGGAGCTTTTGATCAGCTCTATGTGGAGATGAGATTGTTCAACTTTTAACTTGGATATGTAGTCATTTAAAGTGTTATCGGTGAATCTCTAGGTAATAGTACTCTATATAGTGGTGAGAGCTTTTCACTATGTATGATTATCTCATACTGCATAGATATGCTAGAATAGAACCATTATATTCGTATTCTCACTCTATCATCAAGAATGATTACTCTATCTATCTTTTCTTGCGTGCAGATCGAAATCACCCTAAATTTTCCCACGCGCATGCACCTAAAGTAATGGCCCACGCAACTACTATTGCAGTACACTGGCACGATGAGAACCAGCCCATTTACTCTTTGGACTTCCAACCCAACTCGGGCAATCCCAATCGACTAGCTACAGGCGGGGGAGACAATAATGTGAGAATATGGGCGGTCTCGGAAGGTAAAGAATCAACACAAAAAGTATCAGTGCACTATTTGTCAACCTTGAGCAAACACACTCAGGCTGTCAATTGTGTTCGGTTCAATCCCAAAGGCGACTTGTTAGCAACAGCCAGCGATGACGGATCAATCCTGATATGGCAACTTTCAGACACGGTTATACGAGAATTTGGATCTGAAAATGAGGATCAGGAGTCTTGGAGTGTCAAATATACTCTGTGTGGCTCATCTTCGGAAATATACGACCTTGCGTGGTCCCCAGACTCCAAGTACGTTATTGCGGGTTCAATGGATAATGTAACAAGAGTGTACGCTGTATCGACTGGTCAGCAGATTGCGCAAACTGCAGAACATAATCACTATGTTCAAGGAGTAGCGTGGGATCCTCTTAACGAGTATTTGGCCTCACAGTCAGCAGATAGATCTGTTCACATTTACAAGATCCATCGCAAGGATGGAGGTCTTGCCATTGCTCCCACTCTTTATTTTAAAGCCTGGAAAAGCGAATTGCCCATTTCCACCTTTGAAGCTCAGAGCGATTCCACTTTGAAAACTGATTTTCCTTCGAAAGGAGAACTTTCCTCCAAAACTGATTGCAAAAAGACAAATATGGACCCTCCAGCTTCAACACATCGACGTACTCCATCTTTTCCGTCTCAAAGCTCTCCTAAAAGCTCTCACCAGCGATCTATATCCCCGCTGCCAGTTTCAGCATTGACATTGCCTGCGATTCGTATGAAAGATCCTTCAATGGGCCATTCCGGTCTGCGATCCATGACTCTTTACCACAACGAAACACTTCAATCTTTCTTCCGGCGACTCTCATTCTCTCCAGACGGCTCGCTTCTTCTCACACCCTCCGGGGTTTACAACGACGAAACCAACACGGTGTATATAAACTCGAGAACGGGGCTCAATCGGCCACCCATAGCACATTTACCGGGTCTCCGCAAACCAGCCATCGCAATACGCTTTTCTCAGATTATTTACAAGTTGAGAGACTACAAAGACCTGAGTACTAGTGTTACAGATGTAGACGGAGTGAAAGTTGAGGTACCCGGGATCACTGAACCGGCGACGCCAATTCTCAGTCTCTCGTACAGGATGATATTTGCCGTGGCGACTTTGGATAGTGTCATTGTTTACGATACGCAGACTGCCAAACCGCTTGTTGTGCTTAGCAACATTCACTATACTGTGATCACAGACATTTCGTGGTCTCCAGATGGGACAAGACTGCTTATTTCCAGTGCAGATGGTTTCTGCACGTGTTTGGATCTGGATCGGTCGATTTTGGGTGAGCAGTTGACGTCTGATGTTGTATCTTTTAATGAAGCTCGTTCAGTAGCTGAGCCAATGTGTGCCGTCAAAGTCAATGAAGCTGCCAACAATAGTGAAGCTTTGAAACTTTCCATGACAGAATCTTTGAGGACAGGCCCTAATGGGTTGCAAAAGATTTTGCCAAATGAATTGCCAGATTCACAGGCGGAGAAGGTGGAGCTAAAGAGAGGTGATGACGATGATGAGGGAAAAAAGAAAAAGAGAAGAGTGCAACCAACGCTACTTCCTCAATAAAGCATGTTTTATATACATAAGCGACCACGTCTATCCGCCGGTTGACTCATTATACTGTTTGAACCGAAGATGGACATATTGGTTGGAGATGAGCTGGGCAATCATTCTCATGTTGAAGAGGAAGTTTCACGGAACAATGGGGCCTCATCTTGTTGCGCGAGTGAGCATGACTTTGATTTACGAACGAATTCTTTTGCTTGAAAACGTTTGGTTCAGGCTCTGTTTGCAAGTGGCCATTCAAGCTCTGTTAATTATGAGGAGGGCCAGATTTTCTCAGGGATCTCTCTTTGCTCATTCACAGAACTAGATTGCCTTCCGACAGCGCAACACGTCAAAGGTGGATAGCTGGTGACCAAAGCCCAAGCTCTACTGCTGCTCCTGCGGATAGCATATCTGAGGGCACCTTCGAATCAACGTCACCTGTGCAGTTCGCCACTGTGAAGAAAGAGCCTGAAGGTTTCTGTCTGTGTTCTTTCCTCTAGACATCAAAGATGTAAACAGTCATATACCATGGCAGTATCTTGAAAACTTGTGGCCTACTTTTAGTTCCCTAATGACTTGTATAATATGCTTTTTGACGGCAACATCTCTGATTAAGTTGTGAGGAAAAAAAAACCTTTGCCGTCAAACGTGGGTTTGGAATCAACAGCCAGCTGGTGCTTTACGGATAGGAACAAGGATATAGACGATAGACTCTACAGCTCTAGTTGGAGCAGAGTTTGTTTCACAGCCGTTTGTTGTCATTCCTCGATACCTGCATCTTGAGCTCAAAAAATAGCCGCTTGAGGTCGAAAATGTCCCGAAAAGCAGAGCCAGAATAAAAGTTCTTTAATGAATGGAGATGGTTTATTTTGATTTACTCTTTACCTACAAAGAGCTCTACAACCACCGTTAAGAGTATCAGGATAGGATTTAATATTCTTCAATGAGAGGCAGCTGAAACCGCATGGAATTTGTATACGAGCTCATCATCGATCTACTCTTACTCAATAAGTTGAGACGTCAAGTCACCCTTAATGACTATCTCACCTTTTCAGGGGCATATGGGGCAATAAGGCAAAAGTATGGAAACATTAAGCCTCACGAGATATATATATATATATACAGCCATGGACACATCAACAGCTACATTTATCGCCACCATCGTGGCAGCATTCATATTTCTCCGGTGGTTTATATCTCCGGAGATTCCGCAGGGTAATAATTCTTCTCGAGCTCAGTCCTCTAGCTCAAATCAGGGAAACCGGCGTTCTGTGACACGCGATATGATACAAATGGTCCAGTCAATAGGTCCTCAGCTAACGGAACAGCAGATAAGGATGGACTTGGAGAGAACTGGCTCAGTGAGTGAAACTGTGGAGAGGTTTTTACAAGAAGGTACTCTTCCTATTCCAGAGGTGCACGTTGAAGAGAGTGAAGTCAAAGAAGATTCGAATCGGAGTCTTCTGGAGAAATACGCAATAGACACATCATCGGCGGTTCCCGTTGTGGAAAGCCGACCCTTCGACACTGGGATCAACAATCTGGAGAAAATGACACTCGGATGGGCCGACTCAAAACAGCAAAGGGCAGCTAACATCAGAATGAAAAGAGAAGAGATGATCTTAAGAGCAAGGCACAAGATGCAAAGACAGTCGAATGGGAAGTAGGCGTTGTAAAATGTTGATTTGGTAGTAAATTTGCAACAAAGTGCAAGCTGAGGAGCTATACATTAGGGGTTTAATCTATCTATGAATGAAATAACAATGTTTTGTTCTCCAGATCATTGAACCTCGTAATCTTACTACGCGCATATATTATCATTTGACAATCCATCGACCATTGATCATGGGCACCATTTGAAATGACAGTCGTGCCTTGACTTGTTTATGACAACCTCAATCTGCAATAGAGCGCACATAACGGCATGTGAAAAGACCTGCAGAGGTTGAGGACTGCAAGTTCATTCCACCTACATAAATGGGCCCAGTCTTGGGGCCCTTATCCCAGCCCTTTTCCTCGTTGCATCCATTATTGATTAAAATGTAACCTAAAAGAATTATCTTGGTTTCTCACTTTGTACAAAAAAGATGTTATAACTTCGCTTTCTTTAACGTTCGTACTGAGGAAATGCCTTTTTGCCAAGTCTGCAAGCTGAGGCTTTGATATTCTGTTTTTGTGCTTGTAACTAAAACTTTTTTCTCCTATTCTACTCTCCAACATATACCCTCGCGTTGTCATAGACTCTGGAATCCCATGTAACGCTAGGTGCTTATCCCTGTATCTTCGCAGAGCTTGTGTAGAGAACCGCTCGAAATCCAGCGGATCCGAGAGCTTCAGATCACTTGGTCCGTTAGAATGGATGTGTTTTGCGAGATACTCCTTTTGAGCATTCTGCAAAGCCAAATGGCGGGCCTTTGTGTTCGCTCTACTGGCATTTATTTGAGTAGAAAAAGCTCCGCGAGTTTTAGGCTTTGATTCTGACTCTGAAGCAGATGTGTCTCTTCTCGGTGGCATATGATAAGAAGTGGGCGGTACACGACCGTGTGTCAGCTAAGTGTTATTAGCCAAAGCTTGGCTTGCATGAACGTTGCTTCGCATAATTGTCTATCGGAATTTTTTAAAGGAGGTTTAAGCGACACTGGATGACTTTAAAGGCTCAAAGCAAAATGAGATTAGGTATTTTTGGCCCAAATAAGTCTTAAGGCAGTTTATATCATGTCAAGGCACTTTATAGTGAGCATTACTATGCAGGTATGCAGCATCTTCTGCAGGGCTAAGAGCTGGGCGAACATTATCTACAACATTGAATGCTAAAGAAGCCAACAGAAACAAGACGAACGGGGTGATTTTGTTTAAATCCGTCATTTCTTCTACCCCGAGCCGTTTTCTGTCCACCTAAATTTACATAGAAGCCTTAGTTCTTATTTCCGTCTATGCAGGAGGTGCGTCGGGCGAGAAAAAAAAAAAGCCAAGCAAGACGCAATGCATTATAAACATCCGCAGTCGCAATCTGCTAAAACATGCCATCGTACACTGGAATAGTTCTCAGCCCAAGGGATGCCATCATCCTACTGGAAGCTTCGCGGCAGTCGTCAGAAGAAGAACAGGTTGTGCCCAGGATATACAGAAGGCTGACGGAGAAGGAAAGGTCACAGCTCATCAAGAACGGATCGGTGTTTGTGTGGGAAGAGAAGGAGAGTGGTATGAGAAGATGGACCGACGGCAAATCATGGAGTGCGAGTCGAGTGAGTAATTCCTTTTTGGTCTACAAAGAGATGGAACCACAATCTTCTTCAGATACGCGATTCCACATGCCAGATGACGAATTTTACAGCTATAAAAATGACGGACTTACCAAATTGAGTTTTTCGGCAAATTTGACCACAGGTGAAAAAATGCATCTCATCGCATATGTAGCCACACGACTTTTACTCCCTGGGTCAGATGTATCCAAGGGAGTTCCTGAGAAGGGATTACCGAGGCCATGTCACGATCCCCAGTTTCAAAACCTACAAGCGAATGTTTCGCTTTACTCTGAAAACGTTGTGCGGAATTGCGATGAAACCATTCTGAGTACTTATAATCTTTTCCCGAATGGCGCAAGTCCATCGCCACGCGCTGAGTCCCCCAGAGTGAATCAAATGTATAATCCCAATATCGCACCAACGGCACATCCGCCCCATATGGATTATCAACTGGGACACACCAATCTTCCGGATCAGCACCATTATGTACCGAGGATCCCCCAGCCCGTCATGGCTCATCGGCAGTTGCCTCCGCTAAGAAGTTTAGCGAGACAAGATGGGCCGGTCCCATCGCATAACGACCTTTCGTCAAAGGGCTACACCAGCAAGGTGCACGACGATCAGCTTTTGAAAGCGCTAGACAGGAATTTCTGTTGACGATTGGAGAATTCGGTTGCGGGATTTTCACATCTCATGACGTACTGGTCATGTGTGTACATGTCCGTCACCGATTCCGAGTCAACGCACTAATAGTGTGGGGAGAATGCGGTGGGAAGATCTACAAGAATATATACATATTTATCATGACGACTTCAACTTGACTCTTTGTAGTTGTCAGGGTTTATACTGTAGACGGAAAAGAAATTCCCTCTTACCTTAAGAGTGTTCTTTTTTCTTCGGCAAAACGGAAAGCGCGATTTCCAGCTTTTCATGCACCCGAAACATCTCCTGCAGAAGACTAATTGGGCTGCATTGATTGGCTAACGATGTGGAGAGATGTGGTTCACCGCCAAAATAGCGAGCGGAAGTAAAAAAAGGCCAAGACTTTTGATCCGGATGGTGGGGCCAAAGCGGGGCGCATTCGCGCTTTTAGTTTTTCCACCCATGTACGAGTTTTAGCCGGTCGGCACCGTATGCGACTCACCTGCATGAGTACGAATGCATGCGTGTGGGATATATAAGCATCAAATCGGCACAACACAACCGTGAGAAATGTCGTCCATACTCAAGCAAAGAGTGAGATACGCTCCGTATTTGAAGAAACTAAAAACTCCAGAGGAATGTGTGCCCATGTTCAAGAATGGCCAGTACCTTGGATGGTCGGGTTTTACCGGAGTGGGAGCTCCAAAAGTGATCCCCACTGCTCTTGCACAGCATGTTGAGGACAACAATCTGCAGGGCAAGTTTGGGTTTAATCTGTTTGTTGGAGCTTCTGCTGGACCAGAAGAGTCAAGATGGGCAAACAACCAGATGATCTTGAGAAGATCGCCTCACCAAGTGGGGAAACCAATAAGCAAGTCCATCAATGAGGGAAGAACTGCCTTTTTTGATAAACATCTGTCAATGTTCCCACAAGATCTTACTTATGGCTACTACACGAGATTCAAGGAAAATGATCTGCTCGACTACACCATTATCGAAGCTACTGCTATTAAAGAAGATGGTTCCATTGTTCCCGGCCCAGCAGTGGGAGGGTCCCCGGAAATGATTTCCGTTTCGGATAAAGTCATTATTGAGCTCAATACCAGAACTCCATCTTTCGAAGGACTGCATGATATCGATATGCCGATTAATCCGCCCTTCAGGCCACCGTACCCGTATACTACTGTAGATCAAAAATGTGGTGTCACCTCCATTCCTATAGATCCGGAAAAGGTTGTTGCCATTGTGGAATCACAAGTGGCTGATAAGGTTCCAGCCAACAGTCCTGCGGACGACGTTTCCAAAGGAATCGCTAACCATTTGATTGAATTTTTCGAGCATGAAGTAAAGATGGGTAGAATGCCCGAAAATCTCCATCCGCTACAGTCCGGTATTGGAAACATTGCCAACGCTGTTATTGAGGGACTTGCGGGTGCATCGTTCAAGAACCTCAATGTCTGGACTGAGGTGCTACAGGATTCTTTCTTGGATTTTTTCGAGAGCGGATCGTTGGACTATGCAACTGCCACTTCCATCAGACTAACGCAGCCCGGGTTTGAGAAATTCTTTGACAACTGGGACCTGTTCTCGAAGAAGCTGTGTTTGAGATCTCAAGTAGTCTCTAACTCTCCAGAAATCATAAGAAGGCTAGGGGTTATCGCTATGAACACTCCAGTTGAGGTTGATATCTATGCACACGCAAATTCCACAAACGTTTGTGGGTCTAGAATGTTGAACGGTATAGGTGGGTCTGCCGATTTCCTAAGAAATGCCAAACTATCCGTCATGCATACCCCATCGGCGCGTCCCTCTAAGACCGACCCAGCTGGTGTCTCTTGTATTGTTCCCTTTGCCTCGCACGTGGATCAGACCGAACACGATCTAGACATTCTCGTCACGGAACAAGGTTTAGCCGACATGCGTGGATTGTCACCAAAGGAGAGAGCGATTGAAGTTATCAAGCACTGTGCCCATCCGGAATACCAGCCAATCCTGCAGGAATACTATGACCGTGCCTTATTCTATGCCACGAAAAGAAAGACGCTCCACGAACCACATATACTGAAGGATGCCTTCAAGATGCACTGCAACCTAGAGGAGTTTGGCACCATGAAGATAGAAAACTGGGACAAAAAGTTTTGAATGAGGAGATTCACATAACGTTAGGCATGAGTTGTTTACTAGAGGTAGGCGACTGGGTGCGTAACGATCTGTCGATCGTCGACAGACAGGATTAGATAGTTGAAAATAAAGAGTCAACGCTTTGCATAACGTGAAATTTTTGAACCATGACGAAAGAAATCATATGTTCTTCATGAGAAATAAGATGAGTCTACTGTAGAGCGACCAGAGTTCGAAACATTCGCCTTGTGAGCAAATTTAAAATTATAAGCTGCACGGGACATTTGCAGGAGCCATGCATGTATGGAGCAGGTCAATGATGAACTTGCAATAAATCAGCTATTATGACACGAAGGTATATTTGGACTCACTCGAAGTGATGCAGAATATACACGCTATTTATACTATAACGCGCATGAACGATATGCACGTTCATGCACTGATGTTGGAATGGCTTCATCTAGAACGTTCGTTCTAGCAACATGGACGTGTGAAGAGGGTCTTAGCCGATTGACTAAACACAGATAATATAGGTTTGTCTTACAAAACATCGAACAGTAGGCTGGCATATTGCGACAGCGAGACAATCAAACCGCATGAAATGGGCGTCATTAGATTGAGTGATATCGTCACTTATGTGAAGAAAATGGGCATGAGCTCAAGTAACAAGTTGACGTAGTCTCTGCCATAATACCATAACATGGGACATTTTCTTTCCTCACACAAGATTTCCATTATGTAGATCATCTAAATAACATGTAATTCTTTGTAGGTACAGCTAAATCAATCAAAATTCGCTGTTTAGACATCTGTAAATATCAGCCAGAAAATTACTTCTTGAATTCCCCCAACCTTGGAAAATCAGAGTTTGGTTTGTATTGCATGTTGTCCGTTTCCTTCTCGTTCAAGTTCGATTTGAATTATTCGGCTTCTCTCAAAAGACCTTCCAAGCGACCAGTGATCATATGTTTGGTCTGTTGCGTAATCCACACGGTCCAAACCGAATCAGAGAGTGATCGAGGGATCGCAGCTCAATATCGTCGTTTTGTTCTAATAAAGAGGGTTGATGAGAGAAGCAGGGTTTACCTTACAATTGTCTGTAGTCTTTACCTGATTTGATCGCCTCCTCTATTTGAGCTTCATTCACCTTTTTGGACTCTATACAAACTATCAGAGAAATGATATCCGCTATTCGATCAGTCACAGTACGTTTTCAAGTATCAAATTTTAATGTAGCAAGAAAAATGGTCGTATAGAGATTATATATTAGGCCAAGCTCAGAGAACAGTATACAAATCCTTAAAGGGACTCCATAAAAGTTTCCTCGCTAGCAGTCTTGAGCCCACCTAAAATCAGTCTTAGTGGCGGGTGGAAATACCACTCTGGCAACCATATATATATATATGCTTACATCAGCAATCCATCATGGTATCTATCAAAGAGTTGCTGTACACAGTTCCCTCGATGGTGGTTGTCGTTATGGAGTCAACCATATCCTTCATAACTTATATGCAGCCCAAGTTTGTCATCAGTCTCTTTACGAGACTGACAATGTCGATTTTTCAAGCGGTGAATGTATACGGAGATGACCCCACATATTCCAGTCTATTGCAGGAATCTGACAACTACGCAAAGGAGGATTTGACGAGGGACGAGTTTGATGCGTACTGCAGACTCAACAGCTTGAAGAAAGCAAATAATGTCCACGATATGTGTGCCTTCTTCAACTATACCGTGGAAAACCATCTGGTACGAACCGAGGATGACTACCTTTTGCAATTGCACCGTATTAGTCCGTACGCAAACAACAAAGTGCCCAACGGGAAGGTTGTGTATCTGCACCATGGGTTGCTTATGAACAGCGAGATCTGGGTCACTATGACGGAAAGAACGCAAAATATACCCTTTAGACTGTGTGATTTGGGATACGACGTTTGGCTGGGGAATAATCGCGGCAACAAGTATTCGTGCAAAAACTTGAAAGTGGACATCAATGATGAACAATTTTGGAACTTTTCCATTGACGAATTCGCCCTCTTTGATATCCCCAATTCGATCCAGTACATTTTAGATTCCACCAAGAAAAAGACCTTGTCATTTATAGGATTTTCTCAGGGCTCGGCTCAGATTTTCGCAGCATTGTCGCTTCACAAAGTGCTAAACTCTCAGATCGACAGACTGATAACTATTTCTCCAGCTACAACTCCGAAGGGGCTCCATAATTGGCTTGTCAACTCTATTGTTAGCATGTCTCCAACATCGATGTACTTAGTTTTTGGAACCAAGATCCTGCTCCCGAGTGCCGATTTCTGGAAATCCATAATCTATGCCCCGCTATTCGTCAAAATCATCGACGTTGCCAACGAAATCTTGTTCAACTGGAAAAGCAATAACATTGACTACAAGCAAAAATATATATCCTACTACCACCTTTACTCCACCACATCTGTCAAGTCTGTGGTGCACTGGTTTCAGATAATCCGAAGCAAAAAGTTTCAGATGTTCCACGACATCAAAACGTCAGCTTTGAAGAGTTTTCTCACTTTTAAGCTCTCTGGAGAGTACCCTTCGGGTTCCAAAAACTTTGAAAGTATTGTTTTCCCCACTCAAACAAACATCAATATCCCGATATTAGTGATCTACGGCAAGTCGGACTCTCTGGTGGACATCAACGTGATGAAGACTCAACTTCCTGAACAAGACCTCACCATAGTGGGTGTTGACGACTACGAGCATCTGGATCTCATTTGGGGCAGAAACCTTGAGGAAACCACCATTGGTCACGTGCTACGGTTCCTCTCTTGGAATTTACAGTGTGATACCGAGCCACAATTTCAGCATCTTCCCGATACGGTTTCACTCAACAGTTTCGAAAACTCTGCCACGCCGCAAAAGATAACGAGCGCACGGCCCAGCATGAGCGAGCTGGAAAATCTGAGTTCTGTGGTTTCGCACCGATTTAGCATGTCAAAGTGAAACTCGTCTATTATTTATCTCTATATTTACAATTATTTAAGTAGGTTGTCGAAAGCTGGAATCAAAGTTTGGGCCAAAGCAAAGGAAAATACCAGCTTGGGACCGGTAGTCAGTAGCTTAGGAGTAAGGCCTTTGAAGAATGAGGTTACACCTTCGTTCTTCAACATATTTTTCAAAATGTTCACACCAGATTCTGGGTTGTCAAAGCTTCTGTTTTGGATTCTGGTCTTGATAACATCCAAAGGAGCAGAAACAATCAAAGATGCGGAAGCACCAAAAATGGATGATACAAAGTTTTGGGTCCACGTAGCCTGAGAGTAATCTTTGAGAGAAAAGAGGTATTCTTTGGCAAAAGCATTACCTCCAAACAAGGCAAAAGATCCAGGTGCATTTCTAGCAGCAGTCCACATGGCTCCCCTGTAAAGAGAGAACCCTTCGTCTGAAATAATCTTCAAAAACCCACGTCCTTTGAAGGATTCTGGGTTAGTTTGACGTTTGATCTTGAGGACATCAAATGGAAGCAAAACAACTTCTCCAATTCCGATAATAGAACCAGCAGTAGCAGACATCAAAGCCTTACCTTTTTTCGCGCCAAATGTTTCCTCAAAACTTGAAGAAAAGTTCTTGTTCAAGAATTCATTGGCAAAAGGCTGCCCACCGTACTTGTAAACTCTCTGGGAGATTTTGTAAACGGCAGCATATCCCAAACCAGGGAAAAGAGTGAAGAGTCTCTTTCCCAAAGGTTTGGAGGCATGCTCCTTGAAGATGACACTGTTGAACTGAGAAACTGAAGCTATCTTGGTGTGGTTACTCATGAGTCTTTTGGATATGGTGTCGACAGGGTGGAAAACACCAATCTCGCACATACCGGCAGCTGCCGATCCAAGGATTCTGGCGACTCCTGATTGTTTCTTATCAGTAGACACTGGTGGAGACATGATTCTGGGAGATATAAAAAAAAAAAAAAAAAAAAAAAAAGGAAGGAATCGCGGCAAAAAGGTGCATTTACCTCTTTGGGAAACGGGTGTGTGGATGCAGTATGCTGAGTGAAAAAACGGCCCAATATAAAAGTTGTAGCTCACTACTTAGCCTCCGGTCTAGTTGGATAACCAATAAATTTCCGAGACGGTCCTCAGGCTAGGAGCTTGACATTGTAGCAGTGAGAATATAGATAATGGTGTACGGGAGTGGCTGCTGCATGTCAGCATGCATGAGCCTTGCAGATTTCCACCGAGCTATCTTGGCTATACCACTCAACTGTTCCTACTGGCTCTGTGTTGGTTGAATCACCCCTAACAAGTAAACTGCAGCTCTGATCAGCTCTAAGGAGTCAGAAAGGTGACGGCAACGACCGGCAAAGAAGACGTTTCACTGTCTCTTCCTTGGAGGTCATCACTTCTGGAGCTCTGTCCAGCAACACGTTTTCTTAATGACATGCAGGCGGCTCTGTTTCTCTTATTGAAACTGACTTTTCATAATTAAAGAGCATGAAGACACATCCAAAATTGGTTGGGGCAACTTTTTCTCAGCCAGTGTTTCCGATTCCATCAGTCTCCTTTTTCCCCACTTACCCGCAGTTTTGGCTATCAGGGAAAAAAGAGAGATAAGGCGATGAATGAGCTGAGCTCATATTTCTTCTTCTGTCTCTCTCTTTTAACTGTACGCAAACGAGTGGAACTCTTTTTCCTTCGGAAATGGCCTTCAATAAAAATTACTGGCTACTTCTCCTCAAAGCAGCATACTATAAACGGCCTTGCAGCGAGTTTATGAATTACGATTTTTTATCACAATCAGCCACAAGTATGATCTTCCTTCACTCCCAGAAGATCGGGGGAAGAAGAAAGATAATATTTTCTGTGTCTCGGTCTTCCCGGAAATATCTCTCGATCTAGTACTTGCCTTCTTTGGGTAGAATGGATTAGAAGGCGAATCCGGATATTGAATCACCTGAGTGGGCATAGGGAACCCTTTATCTGATGCGCAATGCGCATACCGGTGACTCTCCTCCCTGTTGAAATTGTGTAAGCTCCTAGCTTACTCTTGCAATAGATCGGTAATCGATACATCTGCTCAAACTAGCCCCACAATGCTGTAAACTTTTCCTCCTAGTCTTATTTGTACTGAGGCACGCTCCACCAAGTGAGCGTCTGATCGTGCTCAATCACAAGCAGAGTCTCCCTATCAATCCAGGTAAACGGCGGGAAGCTCACGCTCTCATCTGCGTGTGTCTTTATGGGGTGGTTCAAAGGCAGCGGATCCGGCAAAGAAATGTCGTATATTTTGATTTCACTCCCAGTTGAGTCTTTGATTGCAAAGAAATCACCACATGGGGAAAGCTGGAAATGATTTCTGAGCTTACCACATCCATAGTAATCATGAAATTCCACAAGAGGAGCTGTTTTCCCATGCAAGCTTTTCAAATATCGCGAATCAAAACTTTTGAGCTCTCGTCCAAACCCACTTACTAGCAAGGTGTGGTCTCGCATAGCGATTTGTCTTGGGCATTCGTTGATGGAAAAGCAAAAGTCCACTTTTCTTTCTCGCTGATCCCAGTTGTAAATTCCACCCCTGTTGGATGCCAATCGCAAAAGATTCGAATCAGCGTACTCTAGCACTACGACATTGCCGTCAGTAAAGTTAACATCTGTCAAGACTGACGAATGCTCGAAGGAACACTTTTTGACAAGAGTGTCATCTTGCAAAGTTATCGTAAAGCCAGACCCTGCCGGATCGATAGCTGCAGCCGAAAAGCAGTTGCGGAATGTTTGGCGGCCAGCAACAGTTTCATATTTAAAAGGACAAATAAAATCAGTCTGAGTTTTGATAAATCTCACTTCCCCACTGGCGGTAACTGCAAACTTATGATAGTTTCCATTCAAATTGCTTTCATCGATCACCCGTTCCTGAGCTTCATTCTCCTTCAAGGCGGCCAAAGAATACGGCATAGAGGCAAAACGTGGTGCGTTTCCACGCCAACAATAATCATAAAAAAGCTGCTCTGAGTTGGGTTCGAAATAAATCCACCGTCTTGCGCGGAAAGGATCTCGAGCTTCTGCAACTGCGCTTAGCTGCTGAAGTTCCACTGAATGATGAAATCTTCTCATCCCATAATGGTTGCTCATAAGATATAAAGGGGAGTTTACGTAATTGAACTTATCAGGAATCTCTGCCAAATCAGTTTGGGTGTAATACAGCTTGCGATGTTTTCTGCGCCTTGATTCTTTTTCCTCTTGCATGAGCTGCTTCGTTTCTTTTTTCTTCACCTCATGGGTATTGTATTTTGCGACATTTGGCGAGCTACCACTTTGCACAATCTTGAAGTACCGGTTTCTCTCATCGTCCCAATAGAACCCAGGAATTCCGGGAGGCATTTCCACCCAGACACCTTCTCTGGTCTCCTTTTGAGAGAGCTAAGTAATAATTGCCAAGTTGATAGTTCATGCGATAAAAGCTCAATCATTCAGGAGATGACTTTGAATGTTTCAGAAATCCGCATTCGTTTTTAATAAATAAGGAGAAGAAATACTGAGAAACAGCATTGAGAAAGAGTTATATGGTACCATTTCCACCAAATATGGACTCGATCATCGCTCTTTGCGACCAGATTATTTTCAGGTCTGGAAGTAAATTGCATCTAACTCAGCTTGAGGACACATCGTGATATCGAGCGTTCCTGATGATTGTATGGATCTTTAGCTCCTATAGAATCCCTTTGCAACTGAATCTCCAGACGGGGTCGTGTATGATAAATTGAGACCCATGTATTTCTCCGACATATCCACTGCTTCAAGCCATTCTGCGTTGAGCCGAACAGACTTTTAACTCAATTAAAAGCGAATAGCTGAAGTGGAAAGAGCATAGGAGGCCAAATCATGTATCCTCAAAGCGATATTTTCTGGATAAAAGTCTCAGGCCATGAGCTGGACACCAATGGTGAAGCTATTTTTTTCATGTTTTTAATTTAATGCTACAGCAGCCTCATTACCCAGTGGACACCCCTCTTCAAACTGGGATGAAGCATTTGACAGGTTGAGTGAATTGAATTTAGTCAGCAGATATGTCCGCTCTTTCAATCCGCAAGCCGTTAAGCTCGGCTCAATGATGTTGTCTCCCAGCCTCAAAACATTAATTCAAGGTTAGCGGTGTGCTCTCCCTCTTCTTTTAGTGAGTCTGTTGCTCAATGGAAAGAGAAAGGCCAACTGAAAGCTAATTACAGGGATTCGGTGACTTCTTAACTTTCTAGCAAATTCCTTGACCAAGTTCTATTTCGAAATTGCAAGACTTCAGCCTGAGTAAAATTTGATGATGATAATTTACGGAGATGGGAAGGGTATGCTAAAAAGAAAGTTTTGACATTAGCAGTGAGAATTAGAGCTGACAATTCATGCAATAGATTACTTTTTAATTCTTAGACCTATCCTAACCTAGAAAATTAGAAACAGCCAGAAAAATGCCTTGATTAGTTTGACGTATACTTACTTTCATTGCGGCTTAAGCTATGAGCATACAACAACAAAACCTTAAACGGTGTACGAGTGTGTCTCTTTCTTCTTGTATGTCCGCCGAAATATCTCAAAGTCACCACTAGATAACTCCTATTGGAGCTCTGCAAGATTCAAATCTACCCAAATAAAGTAACAAACCGAAAAACTCAAAAAGGGGACCGGAAAAAACTTCCTCTACTGATGCTATTTCTTGCCATAACGCTTCTTCGTCTATTTTATGTCAGTTGAATGAGGTCGATACCGAGAGAACCTCCAACTGCTCCCGCATAACTTACTCTCATCCGAAAAGGTCACCCGCACGAGGGGGGGTCGTGCACTACATCTCAAAAAACCCTCGGCAAAAATCAACGCTCCTTGCGACACCATGTCTCACAATAAATCATTGCAAGACGCCACTGGGGAAGACTTCTATGCATCTTTGCAAGCATTAACGCTCAACTCTCGTCCCATCATCTCGAACCTTACAGTAATAGCGCAAGAGAATATCGGATCCGCAGAGCAGATTTCTCGTGCGATAGAAAAACGAATTTTAAAAGTGAGTACAAGAAAAATCCCCCCTTTTCTAACATTAGTGTGTTCCTGAGCATAAACTTTACGCGTTATATCTTTTGGACTCGATCTGTAAAAATGTGGGATCACCATATAATGATCTTTTCGGTGAAGAGTTATATAAGATATTTACTCAATCGTATGTTTTAGTTCCCGATGCTATAAGAGCAAAGTTCATCAATCTGTTCCAGACATGGAAAAATGCAACGACCCCACTTGGACTGCCAATGTTCCCAGAAGGCCAGCTTTCCAAGATTGAGAATTTTTTAATCAAAGCTACATCAAAGTCTCAGTCAAACACACCTCAGCCGGCTCCGACACTCGCTGCTATAGTGAGCGAGTTGGATGTATTGACAAAGCTGGTAAAGGACAGATCTTTGGCTTTCCCGCAAGATATGAAGGCCAGAGAAAGAGTAAGCGGGTTGGTAGATTTGGGCACTATACTGAAAAATCAAAAAATGTCGGCCAAAGACTTGCAGGCTGTTCAACAGCAAATCTCTGTCATTAAAAGGGATGAGCATGAGAAGCTGAGAGCATTTAAACAGCAGCAAGCTGCACTGCAACCAAGTGCGGTACAACCAATGGTTCAGCCGATGGTTCAGCCAATGAATCAGCCAACAAATCAACCAAGACAACAAATGGCCCAGCCAATGAATCAACCAAGACAACAGATGGCTCAGCCAATATATCAACAGAATCAACCAATGGTTCAGCCAATGAATCACCAACCAATTGCCCAGCCAGCTGCTGGCTTGAATACAAACATGCTAAGAAACTTGCTGGGGGTGCCGCAGCCAGGGATGGTGAATAACTCTACATATGTTAACAACGCTAATAGTAAAAGTAACGAAACGACCCCAAAAATTGGGGCTAACTCACCTGCTTCGAGTAACCGTGCACCGATGGCCAATGATGTTGGCAGTATGCTCAGTGCGCTAGCTCAGGCTGGAGTTGTGGGGAACCCTTCACGACCAGCCTCACTGCCGATGAAACCAGTTGTAAATATGCCCCCTCCGAGTTTCATCACTTCCAAACCAGCTACGCCTGTGGACGGGTTGTCCAAGTTTGAATTGACGCAGGCGTTCATCACATCTTACAAACCCTCCGACTTGGACATCAGCATGATCTACAGCTCCAAGCCCAATCAGTGTAGCAATTGTTCTAAGCGGTTTGCAGATACTCCTCAAGGTGTCAAACTCAAGAGGGTTCATCTAGACTGGCATTTTAGAATCAACAAAAGACTTAAAAACGACTCCGGCTCGGGCAAGCTCATCCAGTCTAGAAGCTACTATCTGGGAGACGAGGAATGGGTCAATTTTAAAGAGGATGAGATAACCAATGAAAACGTTCAGACCGTTGATGTGAGTGAAGCTAGTAAGAAACAACAAAAGAAGCAAGAGATTGAAAAAGATATCAAGAATCACTACCTCGTTGTGCCCTCTGACTCCACAGACATGAAAGTTACGTGCGCGATATGCCGCGATGTCATTTCAGGCAAGTTCAACGATGAACTGGACGAGTGGGTCTGGGAAAACGCCATCAAAGTGCGCGAAAACAACAAAGAGAGGGTCTTCCACTACACTTGTTATCAAGAGACTTTGAAGACGAGCGAGGGGGCAGGAGTTACTAGTTTGGTGAATGGCATCAAGAGAGAAAGAACACCCGAGAAGAAAAACCCCATCGGGATATCGTTTGATCTGAGTAAACTCAAAGATTTGGCTTCGGTGAGTTTTGACGAACCGCACGCAAAAAAAAGTAGGATATAGTTGAGAACAAGCCGCTAAGTAAAAGATAAGCCAAAAAAGCTAGTAGGATATGATTGAATACCTTTGCTCTACATCTATTTAGATCCCAGACACTTGAGAATGGAGGACCAAACTTGCTTTGGTGGTTGAGAAGCGTCTACACCGGACCAGATTCCAGTCTTTTGGTAGTAGTGAACAATGGGCTCGGTCTGCTGGTGGTAAGTAACCAGTCTCTTTTTCAGAGCTTCCACGTTATCGTCAGATCTTTGAATGAGGGGCTCACCAGTGACGTCGTCTTTCATGGACATTTTAGGTGGGTTGAACTCCTTGTGGTAGGATCTTCCAGAAGCTGGGTGAACCAATCTTCCTGTGATTCTTGAAACCAGAAGCTCGTCATCGATCTTGAGTTCTACGGCACTTTGCAAAGGTCTCTTGGATTGAGCCAACATAGAGTCCAATTTCTCAGCTTGGGGGATGGTTCTTGGGAACCCATCAAGGATGAAGCCATTTTTACACTCTGAGTTTGAAGCCAATTCGTTCTTGATCATGTTGATCATGATTTCATCACTGACAAGACCACCCTGATCCATAATTTTCTTTGCCTCAACCCCCAAAGCGGTTTTGGCGGCAACTTGGCTTCTCAGCATGTCTCCAGTGGCCAAGTGGCAGGCACAAAACTTTTCCTTCAAGTTAGGTGCCTGAGTACCCTTACCGGCACCCGGTGGACCGATGAGTACCATACGGATAGCAGGAGGCAATTGCGGTACCAGGCCGGCCTTTTCCTCCAAGGAGTAGATTCTTGATTGCAGTTTGTGCACTAGTTCCTTCAAATCCTCAACAGAAGTCATGATGTTTTGTCCAATCACAATTTGTTGGGGGTTACACGACTGAAAATTGGTGTACGGGTGCAGTATATCGACGCGGTGTGCGCATGCAGTTTCCCGCACTGTAATTTCAGCCTTGCATGCAGTAGTACCTAACTAAACATGGCATTTGGGCTAACGAAGCAAAAGGTAGGTAAAAAACTTGTAATCATCAACTAATTCTAGAACTCACAAAGACCGTATCAGGCTCCTCCTGTTCTGTCGTATGGAGAGCAGACATCTGCCTACAAAGCAGCATCTCGTGCTCTAGGCTCATCGAGATCCGGGTCGATGAACTCGCTGTCGAGCAATGCCGCCACTGCAGCCTTGAGAAATTCCAACCAGAGAACAATGTCGCTCGGCTCTTTGCAGCCCCCCATGAGAGCACGGCCCCAAAGCAGAACGTCTTCGCTTCGAGCTTCTTCGATCAATTCGCAGAGTTCTAGAAATAGTCTCAATACGCCCAGTAGCAAGATTGTGAAAACAGTTAGAGAAACGGCAAGTGACGGACGTACGATATCGCTAACAAGAACCACCATACAGAGAATGGGCTCGTTTGAAATTGTCAAAACAACAACTTTTAGCTCTCCCAATGCCACCTCATCTGCGGGTAGCATTTTCAGTGCTGGAGAATCAGAACTGAACGATATCGCTGAAGAGTTTGAAGAGGATTTTACCGATCAATTTCATCAGAACCCTCATCAATCTACGGTCCGTCACTCTGTTGATGCTCAGCCTTCTAATAACGCCAATATTCATCCAAATATTCCTGCCCCCAATACCCATTCACCGAGTGCCGATCCATCCAGTACGCAGAATTACACAACTCACCGATATCGAGAGTTGGCGAAAACACCGAAAGTATCGTCTGGATTGAAATCGCAGCAGCATACCCCGGATCCCGACTCTGAGTCAATATACTCTGACGCCGCAGACGCATTCGAAACCAAACAAGTTCCTTTAAACGATGACTACCGTCCGCGACCTTCAATCACTTCCAATGCCTCGTCAGGCCGAAAATCCGTCAGGCTGAACATCCCCGAAAAACACCCCCCCACAAGGAGCGCATATAGGCCGCAGCGAAACCTTTCTCAGCAAGAAATGTACGAGCAGGCTTACAAAGTTGCGCACGCTAAGGTTCATGGGGACAGTTCACGTACAATGTCACTTGATGCAAGGTCTCCACAGCTGAGAACTATGTCTTTGAATTCAAGATTGGGACAGCCGTCAAATACAGGGTTTCGCTCCTACTCGTTGAGGGACCCTTCAAGTTCCACCTCCAGTGTGGGGGTGGGAAGGAAAGATCGAAAGAATCAGATTAAAGAGCTGGAAAGGGAGAGAGAAGCGTTTTCCGCACACATGATGTCTATCAAGCCTAAAGAGAAAAAGAGCAAATTTTCGTTGTTCAAAAAGAGGGAAATAGACCCCGTGGTGACAGAGGATCTCCCCCGTGGGCCGGACCCTGTGCGCGGAAAGAAAAAGACTTTTGGTCAGAAACTATTTAGTATATTTAATATCGCTGATAATACTGTCAGTTCATAATCTATAATAATTGTCAAAGTATGGTAAATGGGAAAGGGACTTCCAGTCAATTTGAGCTGAAGAAAAAACAAAGCTCAAGGTGCTAAAATGTCACAGTTGTTCACCACCGGGATCGATCTAAGGCTGAATTTCTTGAGTTCTTTCCGAGCGGGACTATACGGTGTTGATGTCTTTGAAATCTTTCAGACAAAAACTTCTAGACTTGGTCTACATAATGTAAAAGAATTTCATGGATGACAAGGTCTACATGCGTATCCAATAGGCTTTATCCTTTTTACAGAATACAATTCAAGTCACAGGTTTATATTGCAAGTGCGCAACCATCTTCTTCCTTTCAAAGAATAAGTACCTCATCAGGAGGGGATCACAAAGCTTATTCGAATATTCTATTACTTGGTGCTAGAACGAAAAAGAAACTGTGCATGTGATCTCAAAACGTCCATTAGCACTGAATTTTCTCTCCGCACTCAAAATTCAGACCTTGACTTGGACTTCAGCCAAAGTACCTCCTTTAAGAGCCTATGGGTTGTCCTCATATACCTGCAGTACAAGCCGCAAGGTTCTAGATTCTCTTGCTTCGGCATATGAGACACTTGCATGCATGGTACATTGGCTGTGTGGGGTAGCTGCAGGAAATCACGTACCGTAAGATAAGAGTGGGGAAAAAAAAAAGTCTCGATTTATAAACAAGCCTTTCTCCCCCATCGCCGAATATGTCTCCACAGAGGAAATACATATGCTCATTTTGTGCTAGATTCTTTTCTCGGTCAGAACACAAGCTTAGACACGAACGGTCGCATACTAAGGAAAAGCCGTTTGGATGCAATCTATGTCAAAGCGCCTTTGTGAGAAGAGACCTGCTCCAAAGACACAGTCGAACGGTGCATCACATTACAAATCTGGATGAAGCTGCCAAGGTTGTCCCCTCATCCGTTAGTGATTCGAATCACAGAATTGAAAGCTCGAAAATTCCCTCTAACGTTGATGCAACAGTTTTAGTAGCAGACCCCAATATTTTGACAGAAGATAACGTGATTTCCCTTTTGACTTTGTGCAGAAAGTTTCAGTACTTGCAGAATCGACTGGGGCTCACAAATACCGTATCTAGCTACCTTTTGATGTGTGGTACTTCCGGCTCCCACCGTATCCCGTTTCTCGATTTCCACAGACTTTTAGGTGCTGCGGATAACGATGAACTATTTCATTTGGTAATTTGCCTAGGAGCCTGTCAGTGTGGAGAAAAACAAGATGCTATAAGCTTATTCAATTTGGCCTGGAAAATTATCGTTGAAAAAGTGAGTAATAAGGCGATAAATTACCATAGCAGCAATTTCCAGGATTTCGCCAGAAATGTTATTGTTCTTTGCTATATATACCTCAACTATCTGACGAATTTCCAGAATTACGATGATTTGAGAAGCTCTATTGTCATCACCATCGAAGCGTTGTTTGAGTATCTCAACGGCATAATCACCACCCAATTAGAAAACGTTTCAAAGCAATCTGGAGGGAACCTATACACCGTCGATCCGCTCTATTGGTACGCTTATACCCTTTTATCCGAGCACTGTTTTATCAGCAATCTCAAGCCGTTTTCACTACACTGGATTCTTGCAGATAAGGTACTTCCCCTTGAGAAATATGGTGAAGACAATGAGATGTGCCAGACTTTGTCGGATTTGACCGCTGGGATCTCCGTCAGCTCCAACATGTTTCACGGAACAAATCGCGATAGCAGGTTCAAGTACGCATTGGGGTTCAAAGAACAGATCCTTGTTTGTTCGCTACTCAACGAGCTACAAAATATCAAGTATTTATCGTTATCCACCAAGCAAAGTTGTGGCATTTTCAGTGGAGATCAAGACTCGCTCCACAATGCTATTATTTTGGCAAATAGAGCTTTGAATTACGAGTATAATTCTGCAGAGAATGAAAAAGCAGGTTCCTCATCAGTCAAGTCTAGCAGCTCAGATTCTGCAATAGGCCAGCTCAATGGCGGAATGGAACAAAGTCCCGAAGACATGAATGACAGCTGCAACCGTCTCGTGATGAATGACAAATATGTGAACAATCAAAATTATTCGCAATTTGCCAATCTTTTGATTCTCTCAAAGAGACGTTTGCTCATTTCGTGTCCGCGCAAATACTCAGACCTCATCTCTTACTATGTGTTTCTCCCGAAGGATAGTTACAACTGGGTATTACTGGGTCTCACTATCAAAGAGTTTTTGCTCGACGTTGACAGCCATTTTGCATTAAAGAACGATTTCAAAAATGGAGGCTATGCCGTGGGGCTACTTCTTAATTCGACGGCAACTACGCCTTCCAAGACTTCTCAAGCCATCTTTGAGTATCTTCATTCCACTTTCAGTGCCGGTTTGGTGATCAAAAACAACTTGGCCATAACAATCTTACCAATGCTGTTTCTTTCCCTGGTTTTGGGCAATGGTAATTTGACAGCACATAAGCTCTTCCTCAACCTTCCGCTGAACCTTAGTTTTGTGGCTGAAATGGTCACTAGCAGTTTTTTGATCACCATGCGGCTTTTGATGTTCCACAGAACGGGACTCGTACAAGGACACCAGCACGTTGGTGTGACGTATCCATCAACACAGAGCTCTGTGGTTTCCATGATTCTCTACATCATTGATGAGATGGGACGTAATGTTGACTCTTTCTTCGAACGCATGAGACCTCCAGGCGGAAAGAGAAGATATAGCATCATGGTTGGAGATTTGATGCACCGCAAGAGCCATTACTCTTCAAGAAACTCTTTGAGCCAAGAAGAAGACGAGCTGGAGCTTGTGCTGGCGGACGATGATAAATTTCTCTTTTACATGAAAAACCTGGAATTGTGCTTTGTTTCATGGCTTGACCTTCTCAACTCGTGTGAAGTGAAAACTGACACTTTCAAAACCCATTTGAATAGCGCGTTACTGGAAATATATCATGACGTGATTTTCGCCGGGAGGAAATCCATCCCCCTCTCAGTCAAATCTACTCCTCCATTTTCGAATAAAGCCAGCTGCGGTCCGGGAGACCTCTTCCATCAAGCGAACAAGAGACAGAGACACAGTGCTCTTTTTGAGAACAGGTACGTTCCTCATAGTCGCTTTAAGCAAGATATCTTTTCAACTACAAGTCCTCAGCGGTTCGATTTCAGTATGGACCCCAAATCAACATCACTGAGTCAACAAGAGGAGAGAGAACAGATAAAGCTTCCTCCAATCATTTCTCCGCAGGTTGATTAGGGAATGCAACGTTCTTTTTATGAACTGATGGTATGGTCATTTTTAAAAGTATCACTAGAATGGTCTAAGTATGCGCAAGATTCCATTTTGTTTTGACATCATAAACTTGTGTAATCTGTCCTGTGCTCTAGTGCGTAGAAAAAAAACTAAGCCCAACGCGGGACTCGAACCCGCAATCTTCACTGCCGGAAAGTGACACGTTAACCATTACGCTAGCCGGGCCTAGATTCAAAAATTCCGGTACGCTGTCTACTATGTATCTCAGCCAGTTAAGAATATTTCTGACTGCTTTTACATAATTTTGTTCGAAAGAACCAGAACCACAGCGAAATATTCCAACAGCCTATGCGTCTTAAAAGAAGAGGATTTTTCAAGTCCACTATTGCTTTATAGCAAAAATTATAATTATTCATGCTGTTGGCAGAGAAGAGCCTGGGGACAGCTTTTTTTAACTTTGGGAAGATTGTCTTACTTGAAGAAACACGCCCTGTTCTTTCTTATTTTTTTTTAAGGGCTACATGTATCAGCTGACTGTTGTATACAAGACGCTTCCCAGAAATCAACTGATCATAAGTCGATGCTACCACATTTATAAATGCCTCCAAAATATTTCGTAACTACATCAGCTAGTTGGTTAGACGTGAGCTTAAACAAACGACTCATGTTCTTATTTCTATGTTTTGAGTAGTTTTCAGTTGCTTCAGTTGTTTCAGTCCGCTTCTCTCCTTTCCAAACCTTGACTGACCAGACGTTTGGACTTCTATGCGACCCACGCAATCTATTCCAGTTAGAGAACCCCGCATTGTCGTTAAGTCCTTGAAAAAAAGAGAATTCGAGGAGCTATTTGTAGCTTGATACTTTTTTCTTTGTTTGATCTTGTCCATTCAAGCGAAGTTCCAAATTCAAGCTGATGCGTTTAGAAAAATGCGTCCAAAAATTGTTCTCCTTATTCTGGTTCCCTATATGAAATCGTGAGCTTGAGGTAGAGTGGCAGTAAGGTGCTTCGTCTATTATAGGGTCTTTTAATGAGCTACAACATGTTTATCACATCAACCCTCTTTGGTAAAACCAAGCTAAGGTATGGGGATGTGATTTCTTAATCACTTTCTCATCGTGTTTGGACTGGGTGGATTACAAAAAAGACCAGTCATCGCGTGAAGACTTTTTTGGGAGTAACCGGCTAGTTCAACTGTTACAATGAGAAGAGAAGAGACAATATGCAATTGCAATCAAGCATCTCCATAATTTCCACAATCTCAAGCGGTAACTATTCTGGCTGGTTTGTACAAATGTGTAACTTTAATCAGTTGAAATGTACCCATTAAGAAGAAGGTTAATGAGGTAATTTATGTAACGCAGCTTTTATGTTGAGAAGCTGGAAGTAGCCGAGAATTATAACAATGCCCTCATTGAAAGTCCTGAGAACAAGATTATATGCAGACCGACAATTTCGCTCGAATCGTCATTGACCAGCCTACTCATTCAAATTATTGAAGTCAATTTTTGTGAGCAAGTGATGGCTACTGATTGAGCCACATGTCATTCTCTTGCAATGTTTCGCACTGGCTTTAGCAGTAAGTTTTTGTCGCCTCCACCGCTTATATATGGCTGTCGCTCGAAAGTCATGTCAAATGTGATACTTCTTGCGGCGAGGAAGTCCCACACTCGTGAGTAAGGGGACACTTGCGCACTTGCGACATCCCGAATCATGGCGGCATTGAGTCGGGCTCTATTGTTTTCAAAGTCTTTTTGCCTAATCAGACATTCACAAATATTGACATCAAGCGATAAGCAAAAATAACGGAAATATCAAAGCCATGAAACATTACTGGCAGCGGTGGGATCAGGATATTTCGGAGTTTCACTATCCGGTCGATTAGTATTTCTCAAAACTTCAATGAAGGAGGAATATATATGATCCAAATCATTGAGATCATCCACAGCTTCTGGTCTAAGCGAAAACACAATTTGCCTAAAGCTCGGGGATTTAACTATGCTAATGGGCAATTTGTTTTCGGTTAAAAATTTCATAACATCTTTGTGAAACTTCATCTGTGTATACGGAGAGGTATCAAATTCAGTCAAAACAGTAGACGAAAGTTGTGGTGACTGTCGGACTGACCCGTTTGACAGTAAAGCATGCTGAGGATTGTTGAAGCTCACCATATTGTTTCTTCTAGAATTTATGGTGAGTTTATCAAATTTATGAGTTTTCAAATGCTCAGCCAATTTTTTAGGCGATCCTTTATCGCTTGCAAGTCTTTTAATCACTTTACCGCATTCCTCACAAATAACGATATTATGATCTGTTTGATCTTGCACGAACCAATTCCAAACCCAGGATTTTTTCTTGGCCCCGTACTTCTGGTGGACCCTTTGAGAATGTTCTTCGGAATTGCTTCGACTCACAGATGTGTTTAATGAGACAGATTCGTGCGGCAGGTCCATACGATGCGACTGAGGCAAGTCTATACGATGACTCTGAGCCCTTTGCTGCTCCGGGTTCGGAAGCTGAGAAATTCCCTGATAACTGTTGAGTGCATTGGCTAGATCGTGATCCACATTCTGCGGTGGCTCGAAATTGTTCATTCCGGAGGTATGGTCGAGGGCAGTGTCGACCTATTCCGGTTGGTAGGTGCACGTCGCTGAGATAGAGATGTCTGGATGGCCCATTTATGTAGCTAGAATAGAGAATTGACATACTCTGGAGATGTCTGTAGTTATTATCAGATGCCAATTTGTTCTTTTCTTTGCGGCATCGATATTGCTGCCTGCTTCGGCCGTAGGGCAAGACTCGCAACTCGACTGCTGGCAGTAAAGTTACATGGCTCTCGAAGATCGCACGGGAAAATACACGTTGCGATCTATTGTCGTTGGATCACCAACAAGTAGAGGCTGTTTTACACAATGAGACGGAAAGTCAACAACGACGATGACTTTCCTGTTTACCAAGAAAAGCGAAGTCGTCAATCGAGAAGATTGGGCGGGACATCTTTCGGGATTGTTGGTCAAATTGTTTGAATCAAGCAAGAGACCAATTGTGGATTTGCAAAATGATCTCAACGCCATAACGTGGAATGTTCGTCTCAGGCTGGGCGCATCTGAGCCAGGTGATCCAGTCATTTTAAATCGCTCCGCTTTTATTGTGAGAATTATCACATAAAAATATCCACTTGGGTCTTCTCTTTAGTTTCATCAACACCGTGTAGCCGGCGTGTGAACATAACTGGGCTTGAGAATTAGGCATACGTATGCGCCATATAAATAGCCGTTGGAGGACCCCAGATAGAGAGATGTATGTGAATCTAAGAGCACAAGAGGCAGCAAAAGGCGGCCAATTGTCACTAGTCTGTGGAGGAGTCTTTTCCGGCTTCTTTACCTTCTCCCGAGTCAGCTTCATGCCATACGGCTACAGCATAGCTATTAGAAGTAATCGCGACCGGGGGAAGGCATCAGGCGAAGACAGGAGATTTTCTTTATTCTTCTGTCTTTTCCAAAACCCGCTTTAAGTCTCTCGATTTATACTTTCTTTATTTGGGTGGAATACCGCCGAGCCATAAGGAATTATCGAGTAGTGATGTCGAGAGAAATCGGTGGGTATAGGGGAGATGAGTCGCAATGCTCACTTTTATCACTTTCCGTCTATGGGAAAAGGTCGAAATGATGACTTGCTGAGTGGGTCTGTGGTCTGGTGAGATTTGGCTGGCGAAAAAGCGCATCCTTTGTAGTTTGTAGCGAGATGGCATCAAGAAATGAGTCTGACATGAACTTGACGAGCAACTGATGAAGAACCACTTTTATCTCTTGATGGGCGACCTAGTCTTACTATAGACTTATCCAAGGTATCGCATGGTAGACATCAATAAATCTTCGAAGCCAAATGCCTACCAAAGATCAATACCCTTAATCTCATATCAGTCACGCAGCGCTCGGGAGTCTGCTCAGAAGTCACGAAAAGAGCAATACTCTGATCTAGATAAGATGTGTTAATCTTAACTTGGAGATGATATGATATGCAAAGAATCTGAAATTAAAGCAGTTTCCACATGCATTACTTTGAGGGACATGCATCTCGCGAAAATTATCACATGTTTCAATCAGTAAAAGAGCTCATCGACAAGGAAGAAAGCTGGTGGAAAAAGGCAACAAGCCACAATTTCACAAGCAAATTGTGCGATGGTTCACTAGATTTGGAAAAGCTGTATGTGTATCTGAATCAGGACTCGCTTTACTTTTGGATCTTTTTCAAGCTTATGGGAAAGTTGATTTTGCAATGTCCTGACCCCAAGGCTGCGCTTAGATTGGGGAAACAAGTTGGATTTATCAGTAATGACGAAAATACATACTTTGAAGATTGCCTGAAATACCTCGAGAAGGAACTCAAATGCGGCACCGAGTTGAAATCAGACAAAATTTATCTCGACGAAGTGAAAGAGTACCTCAACTACCTCGAGAAATTGTCAGAGAATCAGGTGACGTACGGTGAGGTCATTACAGCCATATATGTGATGGAACAGATTTACCTAACATGGAGCATTGAAGGGTTGAAGCACAAACCGCGAGATTTGCCCTGGTGGTTCAACGACTGGATCACGCTTCACAGCGGGGAGATGTTTGAAGAGTGGTGCTCTTTCTTAGAAGGACAGGTGAATAAGTGCATTTCTGAGAGTGATGAAGTACAATTGGGGAAAATCCAAAGCGTATTCACAAACATTGTCAAGCTTGAATTTGGCTTTTTCCACTCGTGCTACAATAATGGTTTACACGTTTTGCAGCAAAAGAAATAGTTGAGCTATTACCGCGTCGAGGTAAAGGTAAACAAACCGCAATTCAGGTGTGTGTGTATATATAGTCGCGCAATATATATATATTCTGTTTATCAGTAAACAACAGAGCGTAAAATGGCAATCACGAGAAAGCATTTGAGGCTGCTCAAGAAGACAGAACTTCAGGAGATTATAGCTCTGCTCCAACTCGCTGTTGACGAGACGCTACTGAAGAACGATTACGTGGAGTTTCTCCATGAGTATTTCGCAGAGAACCCATCGATTGAAGATAGTCCTATTCTGGAGGATGTCTTAGTGAGGGTCAAGTCGCCAAAGAGGAGTTCCAAGCTAAAAAATGAGGGTGGTTCAACCCCCACCAGAAATCAAAGAGTGGAGGATGAGACTACTTCTCCATCTGAGAGTGAGGACGTTGCGGAAAAGGTGACAGAGGCAACCCAACCGGCGAACTCAGGGGAGAAAGCTCCGGAAGAGAATGTGGCTCAACAAGATGAGGAAGATGCAGACTTTGTCGACAAGTCCAACCCAACGATTGAGAAACTTAAAGATACTGTGATTGACTACTCGGAAGTGGCTAAAGACTACATGACGGACCTGAAATTATCGTTGCAGGAGCTCAACTTTTCTTTGAGAGAAAAAATGAGCCATTCTCATTCCGTCGTGGGGGCGGAACTTTTATTTGAAGTATTGTACGTGATTAGCTACTTCTTTTCAACCACTCAGGTGTCAGAAATCACTCCTCAGATGATCAAGGAGAAGCTTCCGGAATCTTTGCTGAAAACATCAGTTGTAAGCTTCAGCGATTACGCGTCGCTAAAGTTTATCTTCATTTTGATCACGTGGCTGGTCATGTCTGTTTTGGTGCCAGCTTGCGTTTCATACTATGTGAATTTCGGGCTCAACAGTCACAAGTACTGCGACCCTGCCATTTTCTCAATGTGTCGCGTTGTGTTGCTTTTGCTCCTTCTCAAGAGCGATGTCACTTTCGAAGATATCAAAGACGAGTTCATCTACCAGTACGCGAAAAATAGCTGGTCACCCGTGAAGGGTTATTACTTTATCAAGTCGAGCTACTTGCACTCTTCTATGAGCTTGAGACTAATATTCGGCAACATTCCCTTGATTGGTGCTCTGGTCACCAGTTTCACATCTATTTATGGAGCTATCCAGAATGTATAAGTATATGTATTATTAAGAAAACACCGCGATATCGCCATCTACGCCTTCTATTAAGGTTGCCACAATCGTCCAAATTTGACCTCTCACTTCCTCAATACTTTTGCCATCCACATTGAGGAAGATCCATTCCTTGTTATCGTAAAATCGCTTGAAAACATCAGCCACCTTTTCTTGGAAAGTAACAGACTCGTACCGCTCGTTCCCGAAATCTTGACGCGCCGCATTGTCACTCACATGCAAAAACAGTGTAACATCAGGCTTGGGTAGACCGACATCGCAGTTGTAGCACCATTGGAAGTCCATGCCCTTGGCACAGCTATACGCCACACCACTGTAGACGTATCTGTCCATTATGACGGTGATACCGCTTTGAACACTTTGCATAATCTCTTCCTTCAGTTCCCATCTATTTGCACTGAAGAGAAGGTGTATCGACTCGTTGGTGAGGTGAAAATCGCGGTCTACAAGGTACCGGTTGATGAGTGCGCCGATCTGGGTGGTTCTATCGGGGAACTTGTAGACTTTAAAAGGTTTATTCAACGCAGTTAGCTTATCGGCCAACTGCGAAACCTGGGTGGACTTCCCGGACCGGTCTAGACCCTCGACCAAAATTATAGGTGCTCTCATATTTTTTTTATCGGTAATGCATTATGCACGCATATTTAAGGGAAATTTCATGCATAAAACTCATGCGGAGACTCTTCTCTTCAACGGTTGCGATCGGCCAGGCCAATCACTACCAAGTGTTGCAAGTCCCCAGAACGGCCAACCATCGCGAGATTAGGAAATCCTTCAAGAAGCTCTCTCTAAAATACCATCCTGACTTGATTCGGTATGACGATATGTCCGAAGAGCAAATCAAGCAGCAAAAGGACCATTACATCCAAATTCTTGCCAGTTACGAGTGTCTGATGGATGATAAAATGCGCAGAGAGTACGATGAAAAGAGCGGCGCTCAAAGACAGCACTTCAAGCAAGCTCATCAAGAAGGTTTTTCGAATCTCAACAAAAGTAGAGCTTATGCACACCGTCAAAATAGTCAGTCAATTTTCAACGGACTGAGTAGCCAGCATAATGACGTGCCACATTTTGATTTCACCAAGTTTTACCGAAGAATGCAGCGAGTGGACCAGCGATTCCAAGAACGGAAATCTTGGTTAGGTGAGCTCAAGAATTTGCATCATTTTAACGAACAACCACGAGCTCATGACTCTCAATCGAATAACAGGGTGGTGTATGTTGTAATGGCAGTGATGTTTTTTGGGCTTTTGCAAATGTTTAAAGATGAAGAACCCACACCAAAGCGCACCAGGAAAGAGTATCAGCATAACAAGGAGTTGCCATTGAATCATCTCTATAAATAGGTGACTGGATTGCGAATTTATTGATTTGCAATGTAAAAAACTATCAGCATGAAGCGCAGTCATGGTGCGCCATGGTAGTCTTCAGCACTTGGGATATACTGGCTACCCCCTCAGGCTCGCTGCTCGAATCCTGTGCTGGAGCGTGAAGCAGCACTGAGTTTCTGGTGATCAAGTCAAGGATCCTTCATGGATACGGAATATCAGAGCCTCTTCTTTAATGCAGAGGTGCTCTGGATCTGATAGTCAATCCACACAACCCTTGATTACACTAAAACTATTGCTGAGCGTCATTGGGGGGAATCTCACAATAGATCATAAATGTACTCAATACCCGCAAGCTTCATGAGACGGCGATGAGGGGAGATTCGACCCAAATGCCCAAGAATAATAAAGCAACCACCAACAGTGATGTAAGGTCTTTTGCAACATCTCCGCTTGGCTAATCTGGCAACTTTGTATGCATCCACCTGGGGAATACTACGGAAAAATCAAGCGGAATATAGCTGAGTGAGCATAACAGAACTGTAAAGCATTTTCAACAGTAACCTGGCTCAACAGACGGAGGAACAAAATGTGACGAAATACCTCGTCGATCAACCGAAGACGCCCACTCAAGTGAGGTCGTTCGTTGAGAAAATTTTGCGAAAGTCTTTTGCTTCCGCCCTTTTCTTCCTAGTTTCCAGTAGAGAAAGAGGCAAACTCAGGGAGAATACATTTTTTGTTTGATTCTGCTGTGACTTCGTCAACTACAGTCTTTATCAGTGGAAATGTTTTTTGCATTTTCTTGCGAATCAGTAAATATCAAAATTAGATGCCCGGAAATTTTTTGCACAAGCTAGTTGTCCCTTCCATGAGGCTGATGCGCTGGCCGTATATTCAACCCGTCACATCCTCCTACCATGCAATTTTAAGGCAAAACAACAGCATGATCTAGAGCTTTTTTGCAGGGATCAACCAGCAACCAAAGGTTTGAAGTCGATCGATGAGTTCTTTGATTTTGCAGGGCTGGCAAGGGCCAGAGCAATGAATATACATCCCGAGGAGAATCTGATTACATACTGCGCATAATCGACAAATAGGTTAACCGAGATGCGTGTAGAAGTGACATAACACTGATGTTCGATTAAAGCTTTCTTTCAGAAAGGACAACTTGAGGAAAAAACTAGGAGAGAAATGAAATTGACGGTGGTGCAATAATGGACGAAAGATCGACTCACAGCTGTGGTTGAGGTTGAGAAGAGGGTATAACACGACAGCCCTCTATGGGGCTGAAAGGGCAGCATCAGCATTAAGTTTACGTGGGAGCAGCCGAAGAGGGGCTCGCTCGGCGTCGACTAAATGTAATTGGAATAGACAAACGATTATGGTGGTAGGGACATCATCATTGCAAGAAACTTTGGTCTATCTCTATTTCACTCTTCTTATTTGCTTTCTTTTTTTTTTTTTTTTTTTTTTTTTTGGGGGTATAATCGACTATGCAGAGCCGATAAGAGGTATCGAGTGATGAACCTTACGCAAAACGTTACGCGTTACAACCCGTACACCATCATATACTTTTTTCGTTTCCGAGCTTACGCTTCGTCGCGTTATTGCATTTTCAGGTGAAATTCTATATATAGCTCCCTTGTGCATTTTTATTTTTGGCCAAACAACTCACTCGGATGTTCAGGTATAGGGTTGGGAGAGTCGGCTTTGAGCTTGTAATCTAGGGCCAGCTGATTACTAAAGGGCTTACCCTCCTGTAAGTGGTTCTTCACCAGTTCTGCCAAACCTCCGATAAATTCCATATCTCCATTCAGCGAGTCGACCCTTTTCACTTTTTCCTTGTTCTCCAGCTCTTCCATCAACTCAACGTCAATCTCATGAAGCGTTTCAATGTGGTCCGAAGTGAAAGCGATTGGAACAATTGCAATGCCATGAACGTCCTTCTCCTTTTCCAGCTTTAAAACAATCTTGTCAGTTTGAGCTCCCAGCCACGGTTTGGGCCCCACTTGGGACTGCCACACTAGTCTATAAGGATACTCAAAGTTGAGCTTCTGCATAACGGCATAAACCGTGGCTGCCACTTCTGCAGGGTAAGCGTCACCTCGATTGATGATATCCATAGGTAGAGAATGTGCTGAGAACAAAATAACGAGTTTCTCCTTGGGCACATCTCCAAACTCTGCCAATTTCTGTTTGATCAAACGAGCAAATGCGTTTACTAGACCTGGCTGTTGAGGCCATCTGTCAATAACCGACCACTCAATTTTTCTTTCAGGATCAAGCTCGCCAGCCTTTCTATACAGCTCGTTGATCGATGACGCCGTAGTGGAGTAGGAGAATTGCGGGTACTGTGAGAATGCAACAGCCCTCGTTACTCCATCCTCAAGCATCTTTGCATAAGTCTCCTCAGTCAGGGGACGGGCGTATCGGAAAGCCACATACGGTAAATGCGGAGCAAATTGGGGATTTGACTGATCGAGAAGCTCACACACTTTGCCACACTGGAATTCCGACCAACGTCTAATGGGAGACCCTCCTCCAATAGCATCGTAATACTTTTCAACCTTGGGTGCTCTTCTCTTGGCAATGAACTTTCCCACAATGTTCTGGAACCTTCCGAATGGGATTAAATCACCATCCTGGAACAACCGCAAAAGAAAGTCATATGTCTCCGACGTCTTGGATGGGCCTCCCATGTTCATAAACATGACTGCCGTTTTTCTATTCAGCGGCGAGGACGAGAAAAATCTGGCCAATTTCATCTTGGGTCGTAGCTCGTTTCAGGATATAATATAAAATGTAAAAAGATACACTCTTGAGGAATCGAACAGAAGGATGTCCATAGAGATAGATTGGGACAAATTGTTCAGCAACAACTCCATAAATGAGCAATTGACAAGCTTCTTGAACAACCAGCTAGACGGTCTAGAACTTCCTGAGTATCTCAATAATCTCAAAGTCACCAGTCTTTCAATGGGGAGCAAGCCTCCTGAGATCACCATACGACATATCGAGTACCCATTTCAAGAATTCTATGCTTCCAAGGAATCCCACTCCGATGAGGAAAGACGACCGTTTACTCCGCCCAGTACTTCTCCCTTAGACTATAGACCACCCTCTAATCTTATGAGCCTCGGCTTATCAGAAAGAAGTAGAGTAAACGACATTGGCATTGGCAACCTAAGACCGAAGGGTCTCAAGGAAACAGAAAGTGAGAAAAAAGAAGAAAATGATATCCAGTTTGTTACAGAGCTCAAGTTTGACGGGAACTTTTACATGGAAGTTACTGCAAACCTGCTATTGAATTATCCAACCTCCAGCTTTATTTCTCTGCCTGTAAAACTCAAGCTCACTGAACTCTTTGTTCATTCTATGGCGGTGATTGCCTACTTGGACAGCAAGGTTATTTTGAGTTTTCTGTGTGACGTTGAAGAAGACACCGACAACGCTCAGAATTCTCTATATTATCGTAAGAATGGTGCTGAGGACCGCATGGATGTAATTAAAAAACTCAAGATTGAGGGAGAGCTGGGAAATTACAATCAGGACCTTTTATCTGCTGCGAGCAACGGTTCAATCTTGAGGAACATTGGCAAGATTGAGAAATTTTTGGTCAAGACGCTTAAGGGTCTTTTGATCAATGAACTTGGATGGCCCAGCTGGATTGAGCTTGATTTCAGCGATGAGGAGTGATCAGAAAAGAGAGAATTGTCTGATCCACTTCTCTGACTGACGATGAAGTTGCTTTGGAACAGGACGTGTCGTCTATTTTAACTACAAGACTGTCGTGTACTACTTTTTAGCTAGCCTGTACACTGCCTCAGCTTACGTTTGCCGAAGTTTTCTTTCGCTGAAGTGGCTCAAGGTGGGCTAAGGATGAAAAGTCCAGTGGGGGGAGTCAAATCGACGACAAACCCTCCTCTTTTCTTGTCATTTGAAAGAAATAGAGATTGTTGCATGGGTCTGATATAATTTCAACAATTGCTACTTTCAGCAAAATTTATGCTTTGCCAGGAGACTCGTTTTGATCAAGCTGCAATGGTGACAATTGTGTCAAGATTTTATGCAGTTTGTTCTCCCCTCATCTGAATGATGTCATCCTTTATTCTTCGTGAGCCCTTACTTTATGTACTTAGACCAAAAATCTGCGGACGAAGTGAATTCTCGAACGTGATTGTCTCTAAGGTATCAATAAAGCAGGTATTGTGGCACCAAATAAGGGTCACCAGATCTGGCGGTCGTGATCTTTTTTCAGACCCCGGATCTAGATCATACCAGATCCGAATGATTGACAAAGGTTGAAAAGCTGTCTCAAGAAGATAACGTTGGTTTGAAAACAGGGGTTTACTTAAAAAGTATCTAGTCTTTTGAGCGTAAAGGCTATCTGTACGTATAATTGGCCATCTTTCGGAAACAAAATTGCGAAAACATGCATAAACGTGTGTACCTTTGAATAAATTTCGATCTTAGAACCGGGGAGAGCTGGTCTGGTGGCCCTTAGCATTAAGATAAATTCGGACTCACTCAAAGTGATGCAGGATATACACGCTATTTATACTGCGACGTGTGTGAACGATATGCACTGACGGCGGAGTGACTTTATCTGTTGATTCGGAACAAGTAGGGTCTCAATGCTCCACATTTGGTCAAGTGTTACGACTGCAGTTCTTTCCTCTTACTGCACTTTATGAGTACCCCAGAGCCGCTTGGTATTCGTGTTTATGGGGAAGCCATCTTTCTTCGGAAAGTAATTAGGTTGAAAAGCGGAGTAGTGATGAAATGTTTAAGCCCAGCAGTTTCCCAGGTGAATAGTCAATGAGCCATGCGGTCACAGGGTTGCAATTGGGGCTTTATACCTTGTGCCATTGCACTTGACGAAGTAAAATGCAGCCCGTTGGCTGGAATCGTAGATGTGGTGCAAAAGTTAAATCTTTCGATACTACTACTGCACTACATGAAAAGCGAAACTCGAGTTTGACCCTTGAGACTGCTCCCTTGATTACGTCGAGCAACTGAAAAGATGCCTAAAGGAGCTATACAGATCAGGTTTTGTCGTAAACTTGATGAAAGCGTTATCTTCCACTAAAGAGTCTGCTCAAAGGCATTGGAAGTGAAACAAGAGAAAATGCAAGGCTAGGAATTGCATTATGTTGAATCGACGAGGCTAGCTCACAAAATGAAAAGCGAGAAAAAAGTGGTTTTCAATATACTTTTGGCGTAAACCTGATTGAAGTGGTGTGAGAATAGCATCCAAAAGCGTCGTAGAAGATATAATGAAGAAGTTAAGAAAGAAGGATCTCACTCATACATCATGATCTGTATGAAGAGACAATACAAAAACGGTTAGCATGATCCCCTTTATTTTAGTGTAAGAAGTATATAGTAAGCGACATGAGCCACCGAGAAAAGTTGAGCGCGAAGAATGAAAAGGTCGTTAAGGAATGCAGAGGGATAATGCTGTTCTCACGAAAGGTGTTCAACAAGAAACGAGATCAACAATGTCGAGCTCAACAGACTTACATTGGTCCCCAATGTGTTCATCGTAAAGGTTGTAGAAAGTTCCAGAAAAGCACTCGTAGAAGACGGTTTGGTTACCGAGGGACAGCTTTCCGTCATCAGTGACAGACCATCCAGCAGCGTAGATGGCACCAGCCTGTGGAGGTGGACCATCGAACTGGAATTGTCTGTTGGCAACAATGGAACCGATTCTTCCCTTAGAGTCGACCAATTGACCGTCCTTGAGAGTCATGGTCAAAGTGGAGTCGCTCTTGCAGGCGACCTCAGCAGCCATAGAGTTCTCCTCGTCTTCAGCGAGAGCGCTTCCGGTTGGCTTTTGAACTTGTCCGTCAGTGATCTCAGAAGCAGCGGATCTGGTGGTAGTGGCCTGGATTTGACCATCGCTGATCTGAGACACAGCGGTACCGGTAGTGGCTTGGATTTGGCCGTCAGTGATCTGAGAAACGGCAGCCACGGTTCCAGTGGTGGCTTGAATTTGGCCGTCGCCAATCTGAGAGATAGCGGCAACGGTTCCGGTTGGAGCCTGGATTTGACCGTCGCCAATTTGGGAAATGGCGGCAGCAGTTCCGGTTGGAGCCTGAATCTGACCGTCGCCAATTTGAGAGATTGCGGCGGCGGTAGCAGTTGGGGCTTGGATCTGGCCATCATCAATTTGAGAGATGGCGGCGGCGGTGGCAGTTGGGGCCTGGATCTGGCCATCATCAATTTGAGAGATGGCGGCGGCGGTGGCAGTTGGGGCCTGGATCTGGCCATCACCAATTTGAGAGATTGCGGCGGCGGTAGCAGTTGGGGCTTGTATCTGGCCAT
Organism: Citeromyces hawaiiensis; assembly: GCA_030567395.1. Lineage (NCBI taxonomy): Eukaryota > Fungi > Ascomycota > Pichiomycetes > Pichiales > Pichiaceae > Citeromyces > Citeromyces hawaiiensis. The sequence continues at coordinate 77,320 of JAJLSF010000291.1, forward strand.
CACCAATTTGAGAGATGGCGGCGGCGGTAGCAGTAGCAGCCTGGATTTGACCGTCACCAATTTGAGAAATAGCAGCAGCAGTGGTAGCGGTAGCGGCTTGAATTTGACCATCTCCGATCTGGGAAATGGCATCTCTCTTCACCTTGGCGTCAGCAGTCAAGGCATTACCACCGGTGGTGAATGGATTGATGGCAATACCAAAACTGTTACTGTAGTCAGTGACAGCTCCTTCCAAAGGCTCGGAGTCTGGAGTGAGAGTGGTCCATGGCTCGGATGGAATGGTAGCAGCGATTGAGGTTCCCAAAAGCGAAAGTGCGGTGAAGGTGACTCTGTAATGCATTTTAATTTTACAATTCAACAGCGAAAACGCTCTTCTTAAATACTACCGGCTGGTTGCTTGATCTAATTATAGAATCAGGGGGCATTGGTACTCATGCAGGCCAAACAATCAAGCATATGCGGGATGCGGGCTTAATTTCAATTACACTTCCTAATTGGGCCTAATAAAAATATCATGACGAAATCTTGCATGCAACTTTTCCCCTCACCAAGAGTGGCTGACTTGATATTTCCCCATAGGAACACACGGAGTACAAAGGGAAATATTTTCTGTTGACAGAGGTTGGAAAAGTTTCCCTCAACAACCACTATCAATGGTTGGCTAAGCTTGACAGTCATGCACTCTCATCTTGACCTGCAGCTTGCAGATTTGTGCATGACACTCAGATCACTGCCCTTTTCAGCTAATTACATACATGGTCAACACTCAGCCACCCGTTGCTCATTCCGAGCCCATACATGCATACAGGCCGGATATGTGCTATTGCAAAAGCCCTTATTACTGGTCAATGCGCACCCGGTCGGTTATATGCATGCAACCGAGGGCGGTAAATACGGTCGCCTTAGAAACGCGTGATTAATACGCGTTAGCCCCGCGATCGCCTTTAATTTCCCGATTTCCATCGCCAAGCACACATTAACCTCTCGTCCCCACATTCTTGTACCCTTGCTGCAACACCTCAGTAATGGTGTCATTCTTGGTAGGCAACGTGTTCAATACAAACGCCACATCTTGCCACTCCTCTAAAGACTCACACCGTCCCAGTCTGGCCAGTAATTTGTCACTCAACTGTTTTTGGTGTCTTTCCTTCTCGATGAACCCCAGCAAAAATTTCACAATATACTTGAAAGAGTCCTTTGACAAGTCAGAATCGCTTGATAACCCACTGAAAATATCAATAAACCCGTTGTAGATTGCATTGTCTTTCGTTGCCAGCTCTGTGAAAAATAACTTGCACATGTCGCTGATGCTCTGATCCGGGTTTTCCAGACATTTGGCCATCTGCGCTAATTGTCCCTTCACTTTGACCTGGCCAGCTAGAATTAGAAATGTCACTGTCATCAAACACGTTCTTTGCACCATGAGACTGTCGTCGGTCAATCGCTTATACAAAAAGTCGGTATTCTCGTCTACCAGATTGTTAAAGGAAACAGCCATGTCTCCCAGTCCTAATACAGCGTTGGACCGAATAACAGCATCTTCAGACTTTTCCATTATCGTTATCAGAAGAGGCAAATTCTCCTCACAATATTTGGGAGAAACACACATCAACTTTTCCATACACAACACAGCAGCCCTCTGAAGCATCGTATCGCTGTAGGTGTTGTTGTTTAAACACACTTCTCTCACCAGAGGACCAAACCTCGCCAGTAATGAACTTTCCCCATGCAGTAGCTCCTTTTCTTTGACGATCAACACAGCGTCGGTGAAATCGTCTTCTGCCGTTCCGCCAATCATTTCAAGCTCCTTGGCTGCCTCCTGTGCCTCTTTGTCTGTCTGTTTTCTGTTCTTATTTGCTCCAGCACTTTTCTGCTGCTCGGCTTGGAACTTGCGTTTTTTGAACTTGTCCTCACACTCTTTCAAGTGGACAATTGTTTTAATGGCAACATGTCCCACAATGAACAAAAGCTGCGATAGCGCAATGCTTTGAATTTGCCCACCTTGTGATTCAAATACAGTGACAATTTTCTGCTTTATGATCTCCCCACATACATCTTCCGGATTCTGCGATATGCTGTATATCGCATTCAAACTCTGCTCCGCCACACTGTACCATTCGCTGTCTTGAGTATACATGAGCGTCACGTGGCATAGCTTCTCTATAGCATCGTTTGCTCTTTCAATCTCGTAGCTTCTCACAGAATCGTCCTTCTTCGGCACAATTCTCTGGAGCGCAATACACGTGTACTTAGCAAGAATGAGATCATCGGCCATGGTATCTCCCAATCCAACGTTTAAAAGCAAGTCCACTCCGCGAAGAGAAACTTGATGGTTTTCCAAAGCCAGCATGCCTAGAACGATAACGGAACCTATTTTTTGCTGAGCATTGTCATCTTTGGAAGAGTTGTAGTGCTGCCATAGGATGCGAACCACCTCATCGTTGAAATACTTGCGCTGGTACATCAAACAGAGCAGCTTTTCAAGCGATGCCAGATCAGCCACTGATGCGTTGTGAGTCAAAGAAATAAGGTTCCCTGCTATGTGTGCAGCCCTCATACTAGCTGAGACTCGGTCAGGCGTACTAAGAAACAGGTCGGTGTAGCATTCGATAAGCTTTGTAGCTATAGCGGTGCCGTCGTCGTTGCTGCCATTCATCCAAACAAGATGCAGCATTTTGGAGATTCCCACCTCTGCTGTCTCTATATCGAAAGCATTTGCCAGCACGAAAAAATCCATCGATTCCAGCACCTCTGGCTTGGATTTTGAATAAATCAGCTTGGCAGCGTATTCTGTGCCTTTATGTAGGGTCTTGATGAACTGGACGCAGTCTTCATAGTATTTGACTTGAAATCGCAGCTTGTAAATAGCTTCCATGTTTGAGTTCAACTCATCATTCTCCTCTTCCATTTCCCGCTCTCTCTCTTGTTGCTCTTCCCACTCAGCCCCTCTCGGATCAAGCTTTTGCAGCGCACCTTTGCAACTGCTCAGTCTCTGCTCCCATTCTGAGAGCTTTAGCTGAGAGCCATGGACCAAAGAGAAGGGATGCGTAAGCAATAACTTACAAACAAGTTTCACAGCATTTTTCCGAACCAAAGACGACCGATCCTGTAAGCAATTGACTGCCAAATCGGCAAATGCCTGTCTTCTCGAAACAAGTTTTGCCTTCAAATCACACAGTTTGCATAACGCCTGAATCGCCTTTGTGCGAACAAACGGATTCTGATCCATTACACGCTCTTGCAAAAGATCTAAAAACTGCTCAAGCTCCTCTTTATGAGATTCTATTTCTTGTTCGCTTTCAAAGAATCCTGCAACAATGTTACCACACGCCTCTACAACAGCCGTTCTTAAGGTGAATGACGAGTTGTCCAAAAGTTGCGCGACCAAAGACATTTGCCGCATCACAACTTTCGGCATCAGTTCAGAAACTTTGATGATAAACTGCGATACCGTTTTCGGCCCGTTTGTATCATTGGGATTGAACTCCTTTGTAGCGACATCTCTCAAAATGTTCTCGCATAACTGTGTATGGTCGTATGACTCGTGCAAAACCTGTAATAACTCCGCCATATACCCTGTTAAATGGAAAAAATAAGTCAAGTTCTGCATAATAGCCGTCTCCGCGGCTGGAGCGTGACCATGGAGTTTGACAGCCATACAAATCACTTTAAACATGTACATTTTAACTCCAATGGCTTTCATGCGATGTTCAAACTCCATCAAGGAATAAACCGGCCTTGTAAACAAACTAATAAATGCATCCTTTTCCGGAGTAGTCTGGAAAAACCTGCCCAACTTTACGCGGAAAAGCGATGTGATCGATTCCATGATAGTCTCCAGTAAGAGACAGTTTCTCTTGTAAGCTTCCGAAGCCTTCTTCGATGCTTTGCGGATCCCTATTACAGTCACAGCACCAGAATGGTCCTCTTGTCCTAAGTAGACGAGAAAGCAGTGTATCAAGTAGCCGTAGAGCTCCATCAACTGTTTTGCTGCGGGAAGTGATTCAATATCGCCGTCATCCACAATTTGCGAAGCGTTCTTACAAACTTGGGTGAGTGAGGACGATATCACATATATCATTTGATCCTGCTCCTTTGCAGGTATTTGAGGGTATGAGTTGGCCAGATCCTGAGCCCTTTCAAACACCTCAGACTGTGCTAAGGACTCCGGTGAGACGGCTAGATAGTCTGTAAGGACGTTGAGTTTCTCGGAGGGGTCTTCCACGTTGTATGAGTCTTTATCTGATGACTGAAACTCCACTAGTGCCTCAGCTAGGTTGAATTGCATCTTCTCGCGTATGTAAACAAAACAATGTTTTGAGTGCGAGAAATGAAAATGATTCTACTCATTATGAAGCCCGTGCAAAAGGGAAATAGAAGGTGACAAAGAGTAGTGTATTAATTCTGTTATGAACAACTCTTTCATCCGAATATTGACAGTAATCGAGTTAAAATGAAAAGAAAAAAGATTGCTCCCATCAAGCTTTCAGCTTTGGCAAAGACTCTTGTCAGGAATATTGTAATTGTTTAAGAAACGCTTCCGAAGTGGTACCATCCGTTACTCGCGTTATTTGAAGTGAGGGGGTTGAGCAGGTTTCACGTATTCCCGTGTTCTAGAGACAGTCCGAGCATCCGCTGATCTATAAGGTGTAAGACCACTCCAGAAATGCTCACTTTTAATCAAGATGATTGCGGATGATCGCGACGCTATAAGTTATTACCGTGGAAACTCAAATGGGTTCGAATAGGACCGCCTTGAAAAGGGGAATGTACACAGTGCTTGTATCCAAGTGTCCCCGCATGAGTTCGCCAAAAGCGAACTCCAGCCTCTATGATGCATCTGATCGATGCGTCCAATGACGAGTCTAAGATATAGCTTGACAAAATTGCTGGACCCATCTCTTTCAATCAAGGTTGGTAAAACCGTTCCCATTGGCTATTTCACAGCACGATATGCGCAATCATTAATGGCACGAGACTTAATGAAGAGGAGAATTACGAATAGGGAGTACCTTAGTTCCCAGTAATATCAAGTAAGGCAATTTGGACATGGATAATTTTGAATACATGTCAAAAATGCCCAAATCAAAGGGAACAAAGAGAAACATATGCCAATTCTGTTAGCCCTCTTTGTTACCAAATATGGGCAGTCCCGAATGTCTTGAGATGTTTGACCCACCCCAAGGTTTTGCCGCATCATCATCAAAATGTGTGTTTTACTTGGGAATGAGAGTAATGAAGTAGTGTAGATTATTCGGGTGTTCTGAGCAGCGGCGATCAAGCTCATCCCCTTTTCTGTGCAAAGATTATGCGACCCTTATCTAACTTTCTCTCGTTAAACTTGCCTCCATCATCAGGCAGCTGTCGTGACGCTCGTCTTGATTTTCTTGTTGCATCGTCACATCTTTGAATTTTTCGCCACAGCCCTCGAGAGATATGGATCCAAGGTGTACTATGCCCAGTGATTAAAGAGCAGTGATGATCCTTACTGTTTGTTAATCAGATTCAACCGATGTAATCTGCAGAACTGGACTCTGTGAATCGGTATCTTTGCTGAACAAGAAACTACTCTGGGTATCTTTGCTGAACAAGAAACTAAAATAGCGCTTTTTCGGCAATCAACAAAGCACTTTTATCAAGTCAAGCATGTTCCATAATCAAGATTACATCTGTGCACAATTCATTTTGCCACAAATGGTGAGATTCACTCAAGGAACGACCGTTAATGTCACATTTTCCTGTGAGCCCCACTTCCACCGGAGGTGCACTACTAAACCATGAACTCACTCAGGATTCAATTCAGCAAGTTCAGATGTCCCCCGCCTATTCCGAAGCATCGAAATAGTCCTGACCAAGCACTTTTTAATAGAAAATCATCAGCAGAGAACTGCATTGACAACTCAAGATTCGTCCGAAAATAAAAAGAATCAACTTCATAAGCCAGTAGATCCATGTAGATTCAGCCCCTCTTTTTGACGATCACACCAAGCGGCGTCTTTTTGCGCTTCCCCATGCTTATTTTCATTTTGGGGCTATCTTTAGTCTGTCCCTTCAAGGCGTCTTTCTCACTAAACGCAAGCCGTGCTTGCTTGGCAAAATTGTTCTCGTCTTCTGTCAATTGCCTGTCACGCACGGTAGATATTTGGCCGGCAGCTTTTCTAATCAACTGATTATCAAACCCGTTGGCCTTATCCAGCATGGAATTTCTCTGCCGGAGTTCCTCAAGCTCCTCAAGCTGCTGCTGCTCGCGTTGCTGCTGGATTAGCTTCTGCTCGATTTGCTCTGCCGTTGTAGCGGTTGATTCTTTGTCTATACCTTTTTTCCCACCTTTAAGGGCCAGTTGTTTTGCGTCTTCGCCCAGCTGTTTCTTATCTTCTTGTTCCTCTCTTTCAAGTCTCTCCAACGTTTCCTCTAGCGTCTCCGGCTCTTTTACTGGATTATTCTTATTAGGATCGTAGTTTCGCGTGGCTCCCGCCTCTAGTAAATAGTCACCGTGCTGAGGGTCAGTTCTAATGATTATCTCATTGAAGCATCCGGGACACTTTATATGAAGCTTTATGATCTTGGTACCTAAATAATGCTCATCGCTGGTCCTTTTGCGAGCATTGAATTTCTTGGATTTGGCAATATACTCTCCGCATTTCTCGCACCGCATAGAAAACGGCGTCATGATACGCACGGTATGCTTTCCCCGGGAAGGCTTCATTCCCTTTTGGGTTTTTGAAGGATCATAGTCTGGCGGAATGTATTTGTTGATAGATTTTCTTTCAGACATGTGGTGTCTTGAGGTGGTTCCTTGATCTATCGCGGACCATTTATTTAAAGAGAACATTATAACTACTCAGAAGAAAGAGTACCTGTAGAGCTCAACTTTCAAAGGGCGATGGGATGAGATGATACGATTCTTTGCTTTTCTGGTCGTTCAAGATCCGATTTTAAGCGAGAGTGACACAAGATGCTACTTTCTTCTGCCTTTTCATGGTAGCTCAATATTACTTCGGGTCTTTACTATCGCCCCTTAAACCATGAACCTTTTTGACTATCAAACAATAAGTTTGACCGTAGCTTTGTCCTCGGCTTGAAAATCACAGTAATCTGGCTATTCCTTTCAATTTTATCCCAAACAACAAGGCCTCATTCAGCATCAGATTTTGTTGTCTCTTGTCAATACATTCGGAGAGGTAAAGTCGTGTCCTCGCCATCATCGGCGAGGACATCCAGAAATGTTTGCGTTCAAAACGAGGTGACTGGAAGCTTAAACGACGTCTGTATACTAAACATGTCCCCAACAGGGATACTTCTGAGATTGTCTTTAAAAGATGTCCGTGCTTGCGTCTTCTGGGAGGGATTACTGGCATTTTCGGAATGATAGCCTTGTTTTCGATTATTTATGATAACAGCCCTTTCGGTCGGTTTTTTCCAACCTTTTTGCCTTCTCTAATATGATCTAAACGGACAAGGATGCTCAGCGGTGGCTTTGATTGCATTCAATCAATTTGCGAGTGTCTCGTGAACCATTACCATGTGGTCTCCTCAATATCGGGAGCAAAAAAAAGAATGTTCCTTTTAAGCACGAGGAAAAGCTTTAGGTATAAAAAGTCGTCACCCGATGTACACATGAAGGCTGTATCCCCTATTGTAGCATGTCCCACTGGGAATACGTCTGGGGGTCATCTACGAAGATCTGAACTCTATGTTGGGTGGACCCGAGCATCTCCGAAACGGGCTCAAATTGCTGGCTGAATCCACGATAAGCGATTCCCTCTCCAGGGCAAACCTACTTCAGACGGCAACGCCAAGGACCGCATAGTCGTCAAGTGGAGAGAGCTGCATTATTCGGGCATCGGACCGCAGAACTTGACCGTACTCCCACACCTTCGGTCTGTTCTCAAGGAGAAGCTTCAGGAGTTGTCGAGACTGTTAAGTCTATTAATTGCATGAGAGACTGTGAATAATGCTCATTTCATCGAGATAATCTACCCTTCTGTTCGCTTGTAATAGAATTGTGGTTACATATCTTCGGAACTCTCTCAATGTGTGCAAGATATACCTACCTATACTTTGACGTACAAGCTCGAGATGCGCCTTTATACATGGATGCCGGAATGACTGGATTGTTCGTTCTCACAGCTTGCCAGGTAGGTTTGGATATACTATGCTTGAAGAGAAATCTTTGTGAGATTCTTCAACGCCTTCAAACAAATCTTCATATCGCCAGAAATCATAGACATGTAAAAGGCGTACTTGGTAAAATAGTAATTTCCAAAGGTTCTGACTACCAATTATCAAACATGGAATCCAACCGGTGATACATTTCTGCTTCCGGAAATTTGTTTGCTATGTCGCGATCAATCCCTCAATTTCGCCAGCCCTTTCGTGATAGCGTTCTGTACACACATTCGGCGATCCTGTAAAGCGCCAATCAAGTCTCGCAATACAATCCCATTCTCCTCTCGCGCCTCTCTATACCTGATCCCACCATCACTTTTGGAAAGTTGAGCATTAAGGTTAGCTGCTGCGTTATCGGAACCCGCATTCATCCAACTATACTTTTTCTTCTTTTTCGAACTAGTCATCATTGCCGCTGTAGCATTTGCAGCTCTATGTAAAGTTTCTTCAGCTCCCGCTTTATGTTTATCATCTTCACCCTGATCCAGTCCCATACCAAGTCTCTTTTGCGATCGCCTCTCCTCTCTGTCTTTCTGCTTAGTAGCTATGTCCTTGAGAGCTCTTGCCACATCAGATCTCTGCGTAGTGGAATACTGCTCTATTGTCTTGACGGGCCGTCTTCTATGACGGGAAAGAACAACAGAATCTGTCAATACGCTGCTCATAAAAGTCTCACAGGCTGCCGATATCAATTGCAAAAGCTCCATATCATTCTCCACGCCGCTTCTCAGTCCGTTCTCTCCTATAACGTTCCCCATAAAAAAGGATAGCTGCGCAGGATGGAGAAATGCATCATACGGAGAAACCTGCTTACGAGAGTGTCCTAATACCGTAGTTGATGTTAGATGCGCCTCTTCCTCACGCACATCAAACCCCGACTGATAAAGCGCATCTGTGAGTTTTTCTGGGTCAGAGGTGTTCTTCGTTGACGTGGTCTTCCCAACAGGTTTACCTGCGGTGGTGGGTCCTGATGGCAAATTCGGTCTTATGTTAGCCACGGGCTTCCGTACTTCTGTTATTTCCACCTCAGAAGGCGTCTCGGGCCTATCTAATTTGAAGGAAGATGCTAAAGGATCGAAATCGTTGTTTCGAGACGCATTGGATCCAAAGTCTCCCATTATATCGTTCCCGGGGAACCCATGCGTAGGACCTAGTCCACCCCCAGGAGGAAAAAGATCGTCCAAGCTCGGAGGCTTATCTTCTAGTTTTATGGACTTTTGTGTTGCAAAAAGCTCGTCGCTGTCATCCTCATGCTGACGTTTCTGCGGAGACGCCATTCGTGGTGATGGTTGTGTAGGGATGTGCTGGTTTTTTTTTTTTTTTTTTTTTCTCTCTCTCTTTCTCTTATTCATCTATGATTACCTTTCAGGGACATCAAAATATCAGACTACGAGTGGTGCTGGCCACTTTGTCAGGAAAAACAATCAAGATCGAGAAAATAAGGTCCAATGATTTGAATCCTGGGTTGAAGGATTACGAAGTTTCGTTTTTACGTCTGATGGACTCTGTCACAAACGGATCTAAAATCGAAATCTCATACACCGGTACAACAGTCATTTTCAAGCCGGGTCTTATCATAGGCGGATCGCTGGTGCACAATTGTCCAGAGTCAAAACCGGTGGGATACTTCATAGAATACATGCTGTACATTGCACCTTTTTCAAAGAAAAAGTTCTCCATCATATTCAAAGGTGTCACGGCTGCAAAAGGCGAGATTGGCTTGGAAGGCATAAGGTGGGGGCTTCTTCCAGTAATGGAAAAGTTTGGCGTGCGAGAGTGCGCTTTGCATACTTTGAAAAGAGGATCTCCTCCGGCAGGAGGTGGAGAGGTGCATCTAATTGTAGATTCTCTCATTCCTCAACCGTTAACAATGCATGCGTTCGACATACCCAAAATCACAGGCATCAGAGGCGTGGCGTACTGCACCAGAGTATCTCCATCGGTTGTCAATAGAATGATAGATAGCGCGAGAACGCATCTGCGTACCACAAACTGCGAAACTAAAATCACAGCTGACGTCTGGAGAGGTGAAAACAGTGGGAAATCCCCTGGATGGGGGATCGCACTGTTCACAGAGTCAAAGGGCCAAAATTCCGGATGGACTTACCTTGCAGAAGATATCGGGCTAGCTGGCGAAACTCCTGAAGACTTGGCTTCCAAAGTGGCACTACACCTTTTGGACGAGATTTCAGAGAGTGGGGTGGTATGCAACCTGCAATTAAGTCTCGCTCTCGTGTACATGGTAATTGGCAAAGAAGACGTCGGCAGACTGAGGATCGGCAAATCACAGGTGGCCCCCATTTTGATACACACACTGCGTGATATAAAGAGCGTGTTCGGAACTGAAGCTGTTTTGAAAGAAACTGACGAGCTCGTTGATGGGGACTCTGATGGTATTATTGTCGCTATCAAGGGGGTCGGGTTTACCAATGCTTCCAAGAAAATCGCTTAAAAACTTCATCTCAATGGCATATCCTGAAGGGTTTCAAAGCATTTACCCACATGTTCAACGTAGAGTTCACCGTATTTGTTTTTGGCTGCAAACCAGTCTTGGAACACTTCACTAATCACATATTTTGTCTTTTGCCACATATGATACTCGTGTAAGAAGGAATTTTTGGCCAGTATGATCCTCGTGAGGTTCTTGTTGAGCGATTCTACCGAGCTTTCAATTAATACAATCGCATCTTCCATCCCACGACTTTCTTTGCCTTGTATGATTTCGCATCTTTCTTTTACTTTGACGATTTTGGTCAGCAACATCTTGTTCAGTCTGTCTGAGGTTGACACAAAGCCCACCAGGCGATCCACTAAGCTGTAGAGGGCAAAACAATAGTCCTGAAATTTTTTGAAATTCTCCATGGTTCCATCACTTAGGTGCACCAGTTCTTCCTCTTTGAGTGTTTTCGTTTTGGTTAAAAATCCGCCCACTTTTTTTAAACCGCTATTGATCAAGCTCAAATTGCCCTCTTCTTCGTGCTCGTTAGAAAGAACCGTATGAGTTGTTGTCTCGGTGGAAACGAGATTGTTCATCCCGTAAAAAGTGTTGTTCTGACTGGCAAGCTCTTGCAAATACACGTTAAACTTAAAGTTATCCATCGACAATAGCGCTTCTCTTCTTTCGATTCTCTCGATCAAGATACACAGTCGAGACCAAGTTTCAGTAAATCTCATAAGATTGCGTTGAATAGTGGCTAGGTTTGCCATGAAATCCAAACTTTTATAATTAAGCGGGTTTTCAAGCCAGATCCGATTCACTTGACCGAGAGCATTATCAAACCGTTCACGACAAGAGTCAGAGGAGGCATTTTCCTGCTGCAAAAAGAGCTTAGCATCTAAACAAAACCTTTGAGGCAAATCAATACGCACGCCTGTGAATTCATCTGTGGCAACTATTTTTGCCTGTTTTCTCCATGTGGTGAAGTCGTTAGGGATGGTGAAAAATGAAGCCACAAGGTTATCATTGAACAGTATTGGGTGTCGAACAATTTGGTATAGAAACCGCTGAAGACCTCGTCTTCTCTTTTGGTAAAACACCGAGTCTGTTTGCTTGGAAGAAGTTCCCACTGTAAACTTCTTCGGAGGAAGCTCAGGTAACAACCTGAAGGGATATTTTTTCACAAGGATATCCAACAGCCACGTGAAATCGGAATACCTTCTAATAACCTTTTCTTCAATCGTGTCATTATTGTCACTGGGGAACTTTACATTATGATATATCAAGTAGTTGATATGCTTGAACACCAGTCCTTGTTTTTCCGGGATCTCTTTGACACTGATCAGTGGAGTGTTGTTGTTTAAAGGACTAAAATCTTTGCTCATCTGCCAGTCTTCATTTTGCTGAAAAGTGGTTTCCCCAATTGATCCGCTGACAGACGGACGACGATGCGGTACGCCATTCTTGGGCGACTGCTCGTCCAGCAGGTTACTGGGGAGCGAAGAGGGACCATTATGTTCCAGCTTGAACTGGGAGAAACTCGCGCTCAAGGGGTCATCCTTCAAGCTTTGAGCACTGGAGAGTACAGGCGCGCTGATCAAGGGCGATGATTTCCATGGATCATCTGTGGGATCTGTAAAAGACATGTGTGTGTTTGGGTGTCAATTATTACGAAGAGTGACATAAAATGAAGATGTACGGATCCAAAAATCGTTATCACTCTATTCTTCTATTTATCTCCCAAGCTCGTTTTTCAAAAGCCCGAATCATCAGTTTTGTGACTTTATCGGCAAACAAAGAAGAGACCTGATTGTAGAGCTCGTTCTTAAATCTATACCTGAGAATGAGATCCACTGTGCAATGTCGCGTATTCAAGGGACTAAAGTTCCACTCCGTATAGAGACTGTGAAACAAAGAGTGCGTTATGGACTCTGCCTATGTTTTGTTAGAAAAACGAAGATGAACACATTACGTACAATAACCTGCTTGTTTTCGATGCACCGCAGATCACATACAAACGTTTCGTCAAAGGATTGAAATCCAACTGTTAGCCCTGCCTTTACAGGCTGTCCGTTCTCGCTCACCTCTTTTATAAAGCTGTCTTCGCAATAGGGAATGAACTCGCGATACTGATCGACTTTTGAAACAACATCGTACATCTGGGCAACACTGTAGGGATATTTGCGTTTCACGTTGAAAGACTGCTCTCGATCTGTTGCAGGTAAAGTGAAGAAAGAACGCGTCAAAGGTGAGGCGAATCGAGAACGAACGAGTAACATTGATTATACGAGTAGAACGGGTCCCAGTTCGACTCCCCCAGACCTTAATCACTTTTCTCTGCATCAAAGATTCGGCGAATATCCATGCCTAAATGGATAAAAGCATCTGAAAGCAGCTTTTTCTCCTCTTCATCGAAAAGGGACTGATCTTTGCCGTTTTGTGTTCTCTCCTTCCACTCAGTAGCTTTTGTATGCAGCAGCTCATAGTCATTTTTGAGATCATCGAGCTCGGGCAACATGTATGTGCTGGAAGACTTGAGTTCAGTCTGGCTATCGTATTCTGGAACCAGTGAAGTGGTGGACACATTTTCAGAGGGAAGCTGAAAGGGCTTCTTGATTGGTTCTTGAACTGGCTCAACCTTATTGGCCTTGTAGTGTTTAGACAACATTTTCTTGACACTTTTGGCAAAAGGCCCGGAAAAGACAAAAAAAGTGAGGGCGATAATTATGTGCACGTAGAAGTAAACTTGCTTCCAGCACCTAAGAGAAAGGTTCCAATCCAAGATCACAAAAGGCTGCACCAAGTAGCCGAACGTGAGCTGAGTGTTGATCCAGCATGCAACATTGTAACACCCGTAAAAACGCGATTTCACTGAACCATCCTTGCTGATAAATAAAGGGCGCAAGTTTCTTCTGTAGATCTTTCCCAAAGCCTGCAAGAACGCCCCCGTAAAGAAAGAGAGATAGTATCCTGGTCTCGTACCGTGCCAGAAGGCGCTTGTAGCAAAAGTCAAGAGTGCAGAGAGAAATCCAACTTTCAGCTTGCCCGTTTTCTTGTCCACTCTTGCAGTTCTGAGGTAGATAAAGTTTTTCAGCCACTTGTTGGTATTTTGGTTCCATGCCTCAAGACAAGTGTAGCAGTTTTGCCCAAGCTCAAAAGTCACAGGATCAATATTTTGAACACGGTTCCAGTAGAATTTCTTTTTCTCTTCGTTGTACCCATTATAACCAATGCCCACAAGAATACAGCCACCCTCGGAGATCAGCCAGACTGCGTAATACTTGAGTCTGTAAGTGAATCCCAAAACGTACAGATGGATGCATCTCCATAAAAAGCCATGTTTCGTGTAATCCGGAGAAAAGAGATCATTCGTTCCAACGTATGGGGAACAAAATATCCAAGCGGCAGCCCAGAGTAAACCTTGAGCCACTTTCCACAATGCTACTCTTCCAGACCGAGGAATTTTTCTCTTTTTCGCTTTCCCCGGTCTCTTATATCCAGGCACATCCTGGAAAAGATCGGTATTAGCAAACTTGTGATAATCGGCGTAATCGAAAGCAGGTCCAGTGAGCAGAGACGGGTAGAAAAAAGTAAAACCCATAAAGCTCAAAAAGCTCGGATGCTCTATGATAATTCTCGATTTCTGAAAAACATTAAGTCGGGAGTAGGACTCGCGATCATATAAATACGACTGACCATCGTGGTAGGACCACGCAAAGCTCGAAAGTTTCATCACAAGCACCATTTGAGCTCCGGTGATATCCATCTGGGAACTATCGTAGGTATTGAAAAACTGGTAATAGAAGTGATTGCTGGCCAGGTGAGCCATGAGGAACGCAAGATTAAACCATGGCATCATCCTAGACCTCCAGTATTTGGTGATGATGTAAGTGAAAAAAGACGAGATAAACAGTGTGCGAAATCCATTGTAAAGCTCAGAGACCCCAAACAAGAAGAATGCTGATACAGAGATGATGTAAATGTGCTTGAGCTTGTAGCATCGATCCGGCAGTCTTTTATACAGGAAACTGAAAGGAAAACTGAGCACTAGACATGTGACGATTTTTGTGGAAGCTTCGTCCAATCCCGTGGCAGCTGACAGGGCCTTGATCTGTGTTTGTATCAATTTCATGCCAAGATGGTGCTATATATATATATATATATGTTATACGATCACTCTTCATCCGAGTCGAAATCGAGGTCTGCCATAACATCTGCAGGCTTTTCATTAACCTTCGGCTTATGCGACATGTCATGAACGTTTTCCATAACCTCATCTTCTGATTCCTCCATTCGTTGATCTAAAATCTTCTCTTCTGCTTTTTCTTCGGGTACTTCTTGTGTCTTTATGAGTTCATGCTCCTTCATCATAGACGCCATGGCCAAATTTCCTCGGCGAAGCATGTCATCTGCAGGCCATACAAAGTTTCTCGGGTCCTGAAATTGTGAAAGTGGCGAAACCTTGGAGAACTTTGCTAGCTTCATGGCATACTCCAGCAGTGAATTGACTTGAATCTGTGAATGTGTTTTTCCTTCTTGGTTTAACCATGACAGCTTCCTTTCAATAGAGTCTTGTGGCTCGGCATGTTTCCCTCGGCTATTCAGAGCCTCAAGTTCTGAACTTGACAGTTCGGGCAGCTTTGATAATGTAGCTTTGCAATCCACGAGCTCTAGTAATATTTTCTTCATGTTCTCTGTCAGCGGTCGACTCTCCTCTTGTTCTATCATCATTTGTTGTTGCTTTAGTTCCTGCAACTTTTGGAGCTCTTCTAAATTTTCCGTTATTTGATCCGACGTGCGTACCAGCTCATTAGCACATTTCACGTCTGGTTTGAATCGAGAGATGGACTGATTCAGGCGAGATAGCGTTGTTTCGAATTGTGCTATAGCTCTAAATATAGGAATGTTGAGCATCTGTGCGTCAGAGTACCTTTTGAGACTTTCCTGCTGAATGGCAGCTTGGCCTGACAAGCCACTCATTGGCGTGTCAGGTTGCGATGTACTAACTCTCGGTGTGTGCGTTCGTGACATCGTGGGGTGTACAATATATATGGTATATATATCACCTGAGAACGTTCCTTGGATAAGCAAGAAAACCGTCATTGTCTCCGCCGAGTACTTTGATAATCGAGGAGTCGGCGGTGTTTGATTTCATAGTAGTTTCAAAACCTTAGGATATAAACAAACGTTAAAAGCCGAGATTTTCTGCGATTGAGAACGTACATGAGGTCTGCTCTTGATTAGTGATGAGCCGTGCTCAACAAGTCAAAAAAGTGCTCTGCTTTCGGAAAAGCTAATCGTAATTCGGAACAAAAGTCACCCAGACAGAAGTTATGCGAACAATTCATTACTCGTGCCAAGAACCCCGTATTAAAAACATTGTAACTCTGTAGCAGACGTAATGATGGGACATAAGTTTATGCGGACTCACTTAATGTGATGAAGAATATACACGCTATTCTGTACATAAACGGTATGCATCTTTTTGTGCGGGCGACGGAATAACTTCATCTAGGACGTTCACTCTGATAGAACATACCCTTAGAGCAGGGACTGTAAACTACTGAAATTTCCAGTATTCCGAGTCATCTCACCTCGCAGACACTTCTTCCTTATTAGTATCAAGCTTCGTGATCTCCTTTGGTTGAGCCGGGGCAATTTCCTTCAATGTCCGCAAAATCGTCAAACTCTACTCCACACCAATAACAGTAATTGAACTTGTCCTTGCAATAGCTATTAAGCTGCGACAGTTTTTCATCCAAGGTGAGATAGTTGAATTGCTCAACATCAGAGTCCTCAGAATCTAAACTATTTTCCAGCTTCTGAGACTCATCCAAATCCATCTGCCTTTTAGCATTGAGAAAGATTTGCCGAAATAGGGGACTTATGATTTGAGGGTCCATCTCCGAAAGCTGATTATCATCAAAGTTTTCAAGATCAAACACTTTTTGCTGAAGGTGAGCAACGTCCCTTTCTTTTTGTGCAGCAGCCTTCTCTGAACTCATTCGTAACCTGTATTGAGAGGCATTCTCGATGTTCATGCTTTCAGGAACTGAGATCTCTCGCAAACCTTCTTTGGACTTGCCAAACTTGGTTAGATGATGCAGTTTAAGAGGTTCTTTCAATGCTGTCTCACTATCATGTGAGCCCAGTGTATCTCCCACCTTGAACCCCATTTTCTCCATCATTTTCAAACCCTTTGATTTTTCGGCCTTCTTTGGGCCAACAATAAACCCGTCCTTGTCTTTTACGTGTTCAAATGAGGACTCATCAAATACAGTATCCCTCTTCTTTGCTTCCTCGGTCAATTCCATTGTAGAGTAGTCTTCGTCATCTGCTGGAGAGAAATCGACCTTTATTCTCTTTTTGGTGGCGTGTGCTATTCCGTCATCATCGGACCCGGATGAGCTGTCGTTGAATATCCCCTTTTTAACGCATGTTTGTTTCTTTAGGGGAATGGTTACTCTTTTCATGCGAGTGTGTGCATCACGTGATCAAAAACCGTCAAAAGTCCAAATCCTGCATAGTTAGAGGAGCTATATATATTAGTGTCTGTATTTCAGCGTAGTTCACTTCCCAGTGAAGCATCCCGCACTTGGCACTTTATTGAAGCATTGAGAATTCAATGACTTTGATACTGATCAGAGCAAGTGCGTCTCTTCGAAGCCATCGAATGCGCAAAAGATTTCAAGATCGCATTTTAATCCAGCCGGAAAGAATGACTCGGTGCCTGAGTACACTGACGTGGTTTCTCCAATGGGTAAATCTAACGATCAGGTCATCAATTACACACTCAATATCTCATTCCATACGCCAAGTGTCTGGACTCAAGAGTTATGCATTTCTCTGCTCCCGTTAATGATTTCTTAAGCATGTTTTTGATTGTATATAGGTTTAGCACCTCTGTGTTCAGCAGTTCGGCAATAAACCACTGTGACTCATGGGCGAAGCTGCGATATATTTAAACAACAAAAAAGTCACATTGAAGGGTGCTATGACAAGTGATGGCTGATTTAACCAATTGGCCGCTGAAACCTGCTTTTACGATCGCTTTACATCCCCAATCATTTTTTCGGTATTCTTTCAGTCTTTGCGAACAAAAACAGAGTCCGG